>JANHAO010018023.1:0-13752 GCA_026873985.1 Saraca asoca
AAGGGTAAATACTCCACTTTAACTATAAATATAACAAATCAAAATCAATATTAGATTCATACGGAAGTTAATAACTAATATTATAATTATGGATAATTTGTGTGATAATAACTCATAAAACTTATGTTACAATAAAAAAAAATAATATACTTTTAAACGATTTAAATTAATTTCATTCTTTTCAATCCAACCTGTTCATAAAAACATTTCAAAGTAGTATCAAACCAATAAATATATTGGTTCTTGATTCAACCAATTGGGCACCAATCCAATCTATTTTTCCAAACAATGCTTTTAAATCAACATGTCATTTTATCAAATACATTTTGATTTGAGTTGAAAATCTCATTTGCTATGCTTTATATCATGGAAAATATATCTGAATATGTGCTGTTATTAATGCCCTTTTGTGTAAATTGAATAATCAGACATCGCACACTAATTTGGCTTGCCCATTCATTGTATGGAGTTATAGAATCATATATGTTATAGTCTCTTGCCCATTAGAACAAACTCATTAATACAATATCAAGATACCTAACAAGAACAAGACAAATGATACAAAGTGTTCATGAATGCACTAATATCCATGTATTCTTTGTATTGAATAATATCACTTGCGCATAAATTAATGTGGTGAAACCATACAAGGTTCTATGTATCTTAGAGATAATACCTTTTTAGATAGATAAATATTTAATATGATAAAAGCTAAATAAGAATTCATTTTTGGTAAGAAAATAATAAGGAAAAAAGCTTGACATATATGTCATATTTCCATTAGAAGATGGAACATTTTGATCCTAAATTTCAACTTAAATCATTACAACTTTGATTGTTTTTTCTTTTGGGTGATTAAAACTGTGGCCCGGTATTCAAGTAATTGTAAGTGCAGGAAGAATTCAAGAAGTTGAGACTTAAGATGAATGCACAAGTTTATGGTAGACTCTTTCTTGGCAAAGAAAGTAACTGCTCCCACCTCCTATCTAGCAATGCTAAGCTCACAACGAATGATACTATTCATATTTATTAGTAATGGCCAAAGGTTCATTTTCCTCTATATATTGTGTTCAGGCTAGCTTCTCCAATGACTACTTGTCTTCTGACAGTTAGTTTGTGGTTTGGACCAAACACATCAAACACGTGTATGATGCCAATGTCTTGTAAGCTCAGTAGGCTTACAGGGACTGCCAATCAATATTTGGATCCTTCACAATTTTAGCCAAGCTTCTCAATTAACATTGTAATAAGGAATTATTCAACCAACACTTAGGTTATTAAATTAACTAGGACATATCTATGATCTAATAATTAAAAAATTTATACATAATATATATATATATATATAGAGTGGTGTTCTTGCATTTGAATGAATGTGTTATAAAATCATTTTAAATCCTTTGTAATGATTGAATATATACATATGATCAATGTTACAATTTGAATATAAAACTTTTCAAAATTTATTTTTGATATAATCATCAGATGTTTTAATATCTTTTATATTTTTTTGTTCATCTCCTATGAAGCCGTATTTGATATATTTGAATTAGATCTAAATCTATATTTGATTGTGAAGTTAGAATTATTTTTATGTGTTTAATACGTGTTCAAAATTTAACTAATTACAAAAGTTTAAGCTATTCAAAGCATACTATAAATTGTCTTCAAGTCAGAACTATGATTTGATTATTTTTAACATGATTCATCCATGGACCTATTGCTAATTTCTATTCAACTTTTATGTATAAGAAAGACATAGTCTTTATATAGAGACTTCGAACTATATGAGCAGTTGAGTTTCAAACTTCAGAAGATCCCTTAGAAAATTTGGGTGGTATCATATCAAAGAACTATCTAGGCTAGTAGTTTATGTTATTAAGGAAAAGTCAAATAACGTTTTTTCATATATCTGGCAGTAACACTATGGATCCTTGTATCAAATTTTATAAGTAAGTTGCTATTCTCTTTATGAACTTAACAACTTGAAATCCCAGGTGTACGTGTCATAATTGAGAATGCAAACAAATGATTCAACATTCAGCAAGAGGATCCAAAGAGCAAGTCTTTGGACGATGGCAATTCAAGGCCATCAATCTCCAATGAAATGAACTGGGCTTGGTTTGATTTTCATAGCACATGTCACTGTTAGCATATATTTTCACTAGAAAGTCTTGATTGAATACAAGTTATATCCCAAAGTTAGAATTCTTAGGTTAAAAAATGATGATCTAGACTTGAGCATAATGAATTTGAGTGCTTATATTGAAGCATGTTCATAGATAATGACAACAAAAGTGCACTACAAGTTGATATCTTGCAAATAAGATCTAGGCACAAATTACCTATTTGTTTATATTGTAAAATTTGTAAATTGTCAACAAGTGTTGTATAGTATATTGTTTATTATTGTATGAGACTTTAAAACATAGAGTTTTTGATTGTTAAAATGGTTTTATATGTATAAATGATGAAAAATATAATCAATCATCAAAATTCATGAGCTCATATTAATGGTCTAGAGATATGTCAAGTTGTCAACCTTCATACTTAGGTAACACATTACTTAGTTGTGCAAAACACCATGTATCCTATGAATATGGATGTATTGCACAAGCAATGTCAATCTGCAGATTGTTTAATTCAATTGGAAGTCCAATTAAATGAGTAATATAATGAGAGGAGGCAATGTAGTATTACAACCAATATACATTGACTTACCCAACAAGTTGTTACTTGCCCATGAAAGCACTAACACTATGAATGGGGAAATGTATTAATTTGATCACTGAAATTAGCACCAAACCTTAGCTAAAATTAAACATCAATGATCAATTATAAGTTATGATCTATGCATTTGAATGATAATTCAACATAATATGTGAAACAAGATTGTTCCATACACTATGTATAGCACCACATGGTGTTTGACAAGACTTGTTCAACCTTGGTGACTTTGTAACCCATGGTTCCATACTCAAATTAAATCAGATTTTCATGATTCTTGATGCAATGGAATCCTTTGTTAACCTATTATCACTTGGAGTGGATGAAATTTGTCCAACATCAAAGCATTCTTGTTAATTTAGCAAAAACCTTGATAACATCAAGAGAAACCCTAGTCATGACCCTTGTGGCTTCAAAGCCAGATTTTTCCCAAATTACAAATCCAATGAATGCGGTTAAGTACTCATCGGAAAGCTCATGTAATAATCTACAAGATGCAAAAAGCCTCATTAGAAATCATTAATTATAGCTCAAGTTATGGTAAAATCAATTGAGCTTAAAAGCACACCTAAACCAACTAAACACCCCCGCTTCTCCCAAGCATCCCATTATGCCTCACCACTATGTTATTACCAACCGTAGATAAAATCTCATCTGACGGCTCACATTTAAACTTCGGGAAAGTGCCGATCCGTGTGGGGAGCCTCTGGACCAATAAGGAAACACTATTTGGATATCGTCCTACACACACTTGACTATTTAAGTCATCTAATTTCCGTCATCTTCTCTCACAGCGAAAATCGCAGTAGCTACACCCTCCTTTGTAGAGATCCTCTCTCGTTCTATATTCCTTGCGTTGAATTCAGTCTTCTTTGCTTCAAAACCTTAACCTTAATTCACCTCTGTTTCTGTTTTCATCAACCATGGCGACGGAAGAGCCCACTGTGGTCGTTGAGCCCGCACCAGAAACTGTCACCGTCGAGCCAACCGAAGAGAATCCAGCTCCCAAGACTGCTGGTAAGGCCAAGAAAGCCAAGGAGCCCAAGCCTAAAAAGTCTGGTGCTGCTAAGTCGAGAAGCCGTCCTACACATCCTTCTTATGAAGAGGTTTGGTTGCAATATCTAATTTAGCCTAATTGTTGTGGAATCCTGTTGTTGTTGAATTGGATCTGAACTTCCGCTTTGTGTATTTTGCAGATGATCAAGGATGCGATTGTGACGCTGAAGGACAAATCTGGTTCTAGCCAGTACGCGATTACCAAGTTTATTGAGGAGAAGCATAAGGAGCTTCCTTCTAACTTCAGGAAGCTTTTATTGTTCCATTTGAAGAAGCTTGTAGCATCCGGGAAGCTCGTAAAGGTGAAAGGTTCGTTCAAGCTTCCACCTGTCAAGACATCAGCACCTAAGCCGGCTTCTACCCCGGCGAAGAAGAAGCGTGCAGCAGCTGCTAAGCCCAAGCCCAAGACCAAGCCCAAGCCCGCGTTGAAGGCTAAGGAAACAAAGGCAAACAAGGCACCTGCTAAGAAAGCACCGGCAGCTAAGGCCAAGCCGAAAGCAGCTGCCAAGCCGAAGGCTGCAGCCAAGCCCAAGGCGGCAGCCAAGCCCAAAGCTGCTGCCAAGCCAAAAGCTGCAGCCAAGCCAAAGGCAGCTAGTAAGCCTAAGCCGAAGCCGAAGCCCAAGCCGAAGGAGAGACCTGCTAAGGCTGCAAGAACATCTACCAGGACATCGCCTGGGAAGAAAGCCCCTGCCCCCAAAGTTGCTCCTAAAAAAGCTCCTGCTAAACCAGTTAAGCCAAAGAGTGTAAAGTCACCGGCAAAGAAACCAACGGTCAAGAGAGGAGGAAGGAAAGAAACGATCAAGAGAGGAGGAAGAAAGTGAATTGAGCAACCCAAAGGCTAGTGTCTGTAGGGTTAGTCCTGTAAAGTTGGTAATCTTTGCCGTGTAGTTGGATCAACAGCATGTCGTTCGAAAATATCAAATCTGATTTTATTACTACTTTTTTCACTTCTTTTAGTTGTTTGAATATTTTTCCCCCATCTAGGAATTGAACTCAGTTTCTACATCTAGCTTGTATCTTCAGTTGAATGAGTTATTAGAATTGGAGTTTAGAGTTTGAGTGTTTCCACATTCCAGTGCTTATGCATAAATGTAGTAATAATACTATCTCAAAGTTTCTTGTGTGCTTTAGAATGAAATCAGTTGCAGATTTTAGTATTGATTTCTCTAATTCGAGTTGAACCAATGCTGCCACCGATGGTTGCCTTACTTTGCAAGTTCTATAGTAATTTAAGTGATCATACCTTGACGTCTGTAATGAACTTTGGAAGTTAAATATCTTAGCTTGGTTTTTTGTTTTTGTTTTTTAGCTTTTTTTCTTCATGTGTCATTAGTTAAATTTACTTTTCATTCTATAACGAGTGTGCCTGTTAGGTTGCATTACTGGATATATAGCTGAGATTGATAGGATGGCTGCACCTAGTCAGTTCTAGATTGCACTATCGAATACATTGCATTCGTTTCTTCTATGAATTTGCAGTATAGATGTGCTAATTAAGGCAGTTTGAGAGGCATGCTGCTGTCACCATTTTAGTGATGATGTCTATTGGGCAATTAGCATTAAGGAGTAAGGACTAGAATTTTGTACGGGATTATCGTGGTGAGTGGGTTTTTGGTTATAGTTGTGATCATGAATATATTCAATTTGTGATCATCTATACATCTGATATTTAATTGATGAGCTTTAAGATCTTTCATCGTGAATTTAGTTGTTGTTGGTTGTTTACCTTCACGAATATAGTCTGGTATCTCGAATATAGTGTATGGTTATGCTGGATGCTTGAATGGTATCAGATAGTTCTTTGTGCTTGTGGGAATAGAATTTGTGCAATGTATTGTTGTATCTGAACAAAATCTGATGAACTTGGTTATTCTCTAACAAATGAGAAGTGGCAAGGAATCAAGGTATAGAAGGTTCAATGTAAAGAAGTTTGCTGGTTGCTGTAGTGGTGGTTGTGTTTTTAGCAAAGTTATACCGAAGGTGCCAGTAGGCGTCATGAAGTGATATAGTAGATAACATTGATGAGTTGGCTTTACTAGGTAGTGTAGTGTTTAACTTGTATGCCTATGAGTTGCTTAAGATATGAACTGAGTTTTGCAAGAATTGTGTCTTCTAACGTTTCTCTCCCTTGGAATGAGTTTGGAGACGGCCTTCCAGCACGAGGGAATTATCTGACAATACCTCTGATTAATGCAAACCATAAACTTAATGCGATTAAGCCAATACTAAATTATTGAAGAGTACTGTTTAAACCATAGGTATTTGCTAGCCTCAACTCTTCTGAAATTACTTGATTAGAGGTCTTTTAGTAGTTGTACCATGCACAAACAATGATGAAGTTTTTCTCACTTACGTTGGTTTTTGAAATTTGTTTTGTATTCTTCATGCTATTGTAAAGATATATAATTCATATATCAGACATGAATTACACTGCTGTGTGCTGTGTTGCTTGTTGACCCTTTTGTCTTTCTCAAAATTTTCCAGGAGTCTTTTCATCCGTTGCATTATGCCTGCTTGTGTGCAAGTCGTGGTTTATGGGCTTGATGACACTCTTTATCTCTTGGGAAGCAGTTGACCTGGACAAATTGCTTACTCTGTTCCATTTCTTGTCAGGTGAGCTTGTGTTTTATTGTTGAATCTCAGAGTACACTTTGTTGCTCTTGTTCCAAATTTGAAACTCCTGGTATGTGTTAGTAGTACACATAATATTCTGCATGAGATAAATGACTTGATTACATGATTTTAATCTTGGTTGAGCATTGGGGTGTTGCTATCTTATTCCTTCTAAACATTGCAGATCAGATGTGGTGTCAATCCCTTTTTGCCTTATCTTTGTGGTGTTTGATGGCACTGGATTGATGGTGTCGTGTCTTGAGGTAAGGAAAATTTCGGTATTAATGCAAGATACTTTCCTTTATAATAATGATGTTTTTGGTAGTGTTTGCACTAGAGTTTGTGAATGTAAGAATTTCATGGTATGAATTAGAATGTCCCAGAAGCGAAACATATTTCTGTTTTAGAGTTCAATTAACGGCAGTAAATTATTCAGGGTCTTGATTTAACTGAACTTACCGTGAGATTGGTAATGAACCAAAGGCATGTGCTTTGTTATTAACCGTTGAAGTAAGCTTACCACACAGTCTTAACGTTTGCATACATGGATTTTGGTGTGAGCCCCTTCTATTTACATTTTTAATGAATGCTGAATTATGAATTTTTCTTCCTTTATGGCATGATTCGTGCTGCTAAGCTGTCATGCTTCTGATTTAAGAGTCAGGTTCATAATAAACATGAAGACATCGAAGACTTATTTTCTTTTTTTCCTGGCAAAAAATTTCCAGACAAAAAGTGGGGAATTGTAATTAATGACCAATAAAAAGACTTAAGATTGTAAAATTGTCATGATATGTTCTTCATAATTGGGAAACTATGTCCATCATATTGTATTTCAAAACTGAGAAAGTAGGGATAAGTTCAAGACTTTGTGTGGTCATTTAGAAACAAATAAAGAAGAAAAATGACTTTGTTTGCAAGGAGGTTGAAGCATATGCAATTGGGAAGTAATTCGAATGGGATCTGTGGAAACAAGTTTTATGTAAGAGGTGTTCAGGTTTTTATCAAAAGAACAAAAGGTAGAAATTTTCAAGGACTATGAATGTTATATGGACTGTAAGGTATCAGATCCAAGTTGACTTGTGGATCCATGGTCATCTTTGAAAATCACAGGAATGATCATCTTTCTCTTGGCTTCACAAACTCTGGTTTAATCTATAATTTTTCCCCTTTTAGGATTTATTGTTGACTGATTTTCCATCTTCTTGACTCCGATTAGAATGCTGGATTTTTCTGTAGCACTCATGTATGAGTTATGATTTTCACATTGAAGAAAACTGACTCTCCACCTAGTGTTTTGAAAACTTTATTTAGTTCAACTTATTATATGCTCCTTGTTGGAATTCTTGGCAATTTAAAGATCAAGACCAACAGTAAAAAGTTTGTTTACATGAGTTGGATGTTAAATGTGTTGGCAGTTTTTTTGTTCTGTTTTGGTAGTGTATCCTGTCTTTGCTACACATTTGTTTAACATGGTTATCTGTAAAATTTAGAAAGTATTACTGTTTTAATTAATATAAAATCTGCTCTGGTGATATGTATGGGAGTTTGGAGGAGGAGGGAAGGAAAGGCAAGGCAACAAGAGATAATGGAAGACAGAGAAAGGAAGGAGAGTGAAGGATTAAATCATTACTTCTCTTCTCCTTATTTGGATGTTTGAATTAGGATGGAAAATCCTCCAAACAAATTGGTGGAGCACAAAAAAATTAATGTTGAAGTATATTGGAGGGTTTTGGAAGATTAATCATTACCCTCCATTCCTTCCTCTCCTTCTCTACACAAGTTGTATGTTAGATGATAACTTTTCATTCCTTGTTTTCCCCTCCCATTCTCTACAATGCAAACATACCATAGGAGTTTGGAAGATCTGATGTCTTCCTACTATAGAATTGTTTTTATCAGTTTTCTTTTACAAGGAGTTCTTGCTGAAGATTTGATGTCATAAATCTGATATGGGACTAGGAGACGTTGGGTGGGTATTGAACATGAAAGGTGATAATTTTCGTAGGTGGAACATATTTCTGAGGGCTTACTTTGGATAATGGACATCGAAACAGCAGATTGCATCAGCTCAAGTTTGTTTGGTCTTTTTCATGTTCCACGATGTAATCATTTTTATCTGCACCTACATTTATGTATAATATTTGAAAGTCCAATAAATGTTTTAGAATCAAATACTCCTTCAATAAGATTTGAGCATATTGTTATTTACATTCTGTCTCCTTTTAGCTCTTACTTTCGGGAAGTGGTCTATTTGATTCGCGAAGATATATTCCAACATGATAATATTATATTTGCTAATTATACATGAGAAATGTACAAAGTCGTGTATTATTTTTTAGGATAAGAACAGAACAGAACTAAATATTGAGTATAACTGCATTTTGTTAGAGAAGTAGATCACGTACGTAAATTGTCTGTTTTTGTATTTTTGGCCATAGTTAAACTCTTCCAAACACCCTATTTGATTATTGTTTTAAATTTTAAATTGAGATTTTGACCAAGTACTGTTCGTTTATACATGGTAAGTTCATCATAAAAGTACAACACAGTACTTTTCCTCGATCACAAATCTAAAAAATTTGTGGTTGGAGCTGCCTATGCATGCATTTTAAGACTTGGGTCTTTTAAGCCTGAAAAATGCTAAAGGTGGACAGACATCAGTCCTGACGCATGAATTTATTATTTGAACCTCTCAACCTTCTGGATTGAATACTTGAGCTCTTTCTGGATGTTCAACCTTGAAGGTGATAATACAATGTCTTTCCATACTGATCCAGTTTCACAAGCTGGGTTAGGCCGCTTATAAAGATCATAGATGGATTTAGCCTCTTCATTCAAGCTTCCAACCCTCTTTAAACAATCTATTTCATCTGGATCTACCAGCAGTGTTCTGTCTCTCTCTTTCCATCCTATCAACTTCACACCACTTGTCATGTCAGTTCTAGTCCTTCAGCATACCACAAAAGTAACAGACACAAGGTAGGAGGTTTCTACAGTGTAGCACATTTAGCTTTATAATACATGAACTATCTAACTCATCTCTTGGTTCTCTGATAAGGAATATAAGCCAACGTGTGCAATGATAAGTATCTATTTTTTTGGAGAATCAAGATTGGTCTGTAGATTTGATTTCTGAGAAAGGTTCCTCAGACTGAGTAATGCGTGCGTGAGAATGATGATGAGTATGACAAAATCCCTAGTGATGCACTCCGTTAAATTGTTTGTTCAAACATCTGTGGATGCTACACCGTAGAATCCCCATTTATATATGGAGATTACATTTTTAACACTAGTAATGACATAATTTGAGTGAGACCAATTTGAACTCCTTTTTGGATAACGTGTTTCAGATGTAAATGTCTGTTAAGGGGGAATATTTGTACCTTGGGTGGGCCTTCCAAAGCATTTGTGCAGTATAGACGTGCATTGTCTACTAGTTGGCAGTAAGTCAGAAATGCTTCAGCAAATCTCTTGTGGGATTTCAGTTGTGACCTGACTCTTACTGCTCTTCTACACATGATAGCTCTCCTGTTCACATTCAAACTCAAGCAAATCCATTCACTAAAATAATTAATGATTAATAATGAGTTATTATTTTTCATCGATTCACTACCTTATGCCTCTAACAACTGCTAGATAAGCATCACATACTACTCCAACCAGCTCTATCCTATATGGTTTTCTCTTCTTTCCTCCAACTTGTTGTGGTTCTTCAATTTCAGTTCGTTCCCAATAGTTCTCAGTAATAGTTCCATCCTTGTTCTCCTTGTAACCAGCTCCCATCCGGTAACGGCGCCGGTGGACATTTCTTGCCATTGTTATTGTCTGCACAACAAATGGTAGCCAGGACAGTGTGCCGTCCATTATTACATCTCTTCCCTCATTTAGTGCTGTCACCAAGAGGGAGGAGGCTGCATCTGTGGATGATTGATGGACCTGTTTGCAACAATTAACATTTCATATATGACTTAAAAAATTAAAATGAAAAAAAAACCTATCTTACTTTATGATTGAATTTTGCCAGTCCGGCGGGAGGAAAAAGATAGACATGTGCAGTAAAGTCTACGACTGTAAGTTTCATGTACTAATGAGGTGAGTCTCATGTTGGTATCTTAATCTCAAAGTAAGATAGAACATGTTATTTAAAGTATCATAATAATTTAAGAATGTAAGGTTCTTTCTCCTGATATCTAAATGATGATAGTGTAAATTCTATAATGAGTGAAAAATGATATATATATATATATATATATATTTAGGTTAGTCATTTACACTTTTATACATATCTGATAGAATCTGAATAGGTGGGATGAGATTAGATCGAAATTTTCAAGTATCCAATGACTGATAGTTAATGAGAAAAGTCAATAAGACCATACCTTCATTTGAAAGAAACAAGGAAGTCTGGCTATCTACAATAGTGATAAACAGAATTTAGAGCGCTACTGTAAATGAGAGGACTCCCAGGCATCTCACCAGTTCAGCTGTATGGATCATGTCATGGTGACCTCTTGAGCTAAGGGCCCTATAGATGACATCTGATTCTTTGAAGGCATCTGCCTCAATCACTACTGCATTTCCTGCTGCTCCGGCCCAGAATGGTCTGTTCATTCACAAACAAACAAGTATTAGCTTCCTGCATTCACAAACAGCAGCTCTGTTCTTAGGTTAAGATGTTAAGAGTGTTATGACATAATGGTGCATGGGCAAACTCTCTTAATCCACCCATGAGAACATTTTGAATTATAGAATTCAATTCAATTATAAATCATATTAAAAATCCTTATCATAAATTTAGTACATGATCTGCAAATAACTTTTTTAGCAGTATTGGATTTTAAGGAATGTTTTAAAACAAAATCTAAAAAAATGGAAGTGATCATACATACTCTTTGAGAATGTCTTTAAGGACAGTGCTCTTGCCAGCTCCCATGCCTCCGCCCATGAAAAGGAGCACTGGACTTCTATCACAGTGAGCTACTGGAGCCATCACCTCTGTACATTGTGAATCATCATTTGCTGCAAGTCCCATTGCTTTCATCTCTTCCACCAACGTATTAAAAACTCTAGCCACCTTCAGATTCTTTGTTACCCTCTCAAACCTTTGTTCCCTTTGTCAATGAAAAACTATACAAGTTAAAAGAAAAAACAAAAACAATGAAATCTTTACCAACTAGCACCTAGTTGCTTGCTTTCTTCACAACAAGAATCACCTAGTTGCTTGCATAACTATATTCTTGAGCTTCCTTCTGGGCTCAATTTCAGAGTTCAACACCTGCAAAAACAGTACAGAGCAAATATTAGTTAGCTTAGTAAAATTCATACGTCTTCCTAGAATGATATAATTCGCCAATACCTGACTTATGAGTATGTCAGTATCGGTCCAATGGAATGCAAAATAACTAAGAATGCATCTCTCAAACTCCTCCACAAGCTTCACAAAGAGTGAATCTGCATCTGGTTCGTTTTCAAAGAATGCGTATATATCATCTTCAAATCCTTCACATTTCCTTATGTATTCAGACGCCAATTTACATAGATGTGGACATTCTCTCCTATCTCTGAACCCCATTTGCCTAGCTGCACCAAATGTAACAATTTTACACAAATGTCAAAATTTAATTCGAGTGCAATGTGTCACTTCTCTCCTCCTTAGATTATTTTAAGTAGACTCATCTACTTTAGACATAAAAAACTCAAAAAAAAAAATAAAAAAAATTCTAATCTTCAGACTTGATCTCATGCATGACAATAACAAAAGGGGCAAACTTTCACCATCTGAACTCACAATTTTAGGTAATTCCAATCATACTATTATTCAAGAAACAAACAAGTGCAGCTTTTCAAAGTACATAACCATTTCTGGATCTATGAATCTAAAATTGAAGGAATTAGAGATATGATTTTACCTACATAATGGGAAAATCTTTCAATTTTAGGAGCATGGCCTGAGTGAGACAATCTTAGACGTGGAATGATCTTTTGATCTCTTATCTTCCTGAGACGATAATGCATTGCAAAAGCTAGTATCAACCCAATAGAAGAAGCCACCATGATCTGTATGAAGCTGGGTTTGCCATTATTATCATCTGAAAGAAAAACTGAAATATTGCTTTTAAGATTAGCCAACAGAAAGAAGCTTTGAGAGTTTCTTTTTATGTAAAGGCATTACCTTCCTGCATTATCTCTTGGAAATCAAAGACAGAGATAATCTCAGCTAAGACGAGGATGAGGATTGTTGTCTCCTGGGATTTGATGAATTTGGTCATACGATCAAACAAAAGAAAAAAAAAAAAATTTCAGTGCTCTGCTTATGTTACTGCACGTTAATCGTTTTGTTTGTTTGGATTTAGCCGTGCAGTGGTGGGTACCTGGCTTACACGTATATGGCTTCTGTTTCCATTAATTGTTAAAAAAAAAATTTATTTCCATTAATTATGGAAAAAAGGAAAGCTTGAGTTACATCCCATTTTCATAATTTAGACTATGTATTTCATAAAAATGAGTTATTAATTTGATTAGATTCACAAGCTTAATTAAAATTTAAAAATAGATAACCGTTTAAATAACCTTATTCTCCTTGTATGTTACATCTCAAATTTGTATACTTTTTCCGTTTGAGACTGTCATAGAGGATTAATAACAAGGAAACGCTTCTTGCACATTTTTATTTACACAGAATTTCTATGTATGCACAAACAAATAAAACTCATTTATTTGTGAAATTCATCCATGTCACGTGTGAGAATGTCCCGCACTACTGTTAATAAGATTAAATTATTTTGTTGCTCTATAATTTTTCTAATTTTTAATTAAGTTTCTATAATTTTATAATTTTGAATTAATTTCTTATATTTATTTTTTATTTCTAACTAATATTTACTCTCATTTTTTATTAGATTTTGCTAACAATTGATTCGCATACAAAACGATTTATAGTTATTTATGGAATGAGAGATAATGAATCTATTATTTTTCTTTAAAAAATAAAATAACATTACAAAATATTTTAATTTTGTCTAAGTTATTTGATACTTAAATATAAATAGAAATTGTATGAAAGTTTTACATCAATAGTTAAATCACATTGAAAAAGTATTATCTATGTACGTGGTTGACGGTCAATTTTGGTAATCGATCAACGGGGGATTCAAGGAATCAAATTGCTAATCTACCACCTGATATACGATAACTTGGAGAAAGGTTCAGAGGGAAAAAGGAGAAATCAAGAAGGAATTTTATCATGGTTCGGCCAAAGTCTGTTCGACCCCTACGTCCACGGTGAGTTTGATTCTCTTTTCTCAATATTTCCGACTACACTGATGAATACAAGAGGAAATCAGAGCTTCTGTC
>JANHAO010018024.1:0-13758 GCA_026873985.1 Saraca asoca
AAGTAAAATAGGATTGTTGCAAGAACTTAGAACAAAGAAGGAATCCTAAATTGAACTCAAGAACTCTCAAGAAGATCAAGAAACTCATAATCTAAGTAATCCTAATTAATAAATACCTAATGTGTACATCAGGCTACCTAAGATCAGCTTATATAGTAGTTTTCAGGCTGGAAGCTTGCTAAATTTTTACTAGATATTGCACCGAACACGGTCGTATCCCAAGGCACGGCCAGGCCATGTTTGGTGCTGGCTTCTTGTTTTTCTTCAGCTGCAATCATGGTTTGACTTGGGTTCTTCACACGGCTTCTTCCCTAGCTTCTTCTCAGTCCAAGTGTGCTCCAAACGTCTGCCTTCATCCTTCTTTTTAAGCCTCTTTGCAATCTCAAAAAGATAAATACAAACTACAGTAGTACCAATGAACCAATGGACTAAACCAAGATAAAAAGTGTAGCAAAATCACAAATTAATAACAAATGAAGAGGTGATAATCAACAAAATAATAGGCATTTTACTCATTTATCAGTCTCTTCATAGAAGTTCTTAATAACTTGATGGCCCTTGCCTTGCTAAAAAATTTGATTTCTAGCTCAATATATGGACTAAAGACCAAAACAATTTTGTAGAGTAGTCCAACCCATAACAGAGTTCATCACTTAGATTCACAACCCTAAAATGTAATCAAAATGGTGCATTTTGACCATGAGCCCTTCATAAAAGTTGTAATGGTAGATTTTATCTATCTAATAGGCTTAGTTTTGCACCAAAAGAGCTCTAAATATGGTCAAAATACTAGACCAGTTTTAGATTGGTAGGTCAACACTTTATTTCAATTTCTAGGCTAAATTTGGTCCTCTAAATGGATGAATTGAGCTTGGGACTCTTCATAACATTTGTGGAGCTTCCTTTTAGCTTTCTAAAGACATAAGAATCACCTAAAACCAACATCTAGAACTCAAGATACATATAACAATCTAAAATAGTGTCAAATTATTAAATTAATCAATTAAGTTCCAAAACTAACTAAATCAAGAAACTAATTATAAGTATCATTTATCACATAAACATGACAAAAGACTAAGTATAGAAGGGAAGTAAAATGTGTATAAATTTTATTCATTAGCTACTTTCTGATCATTTCTTACATTAACTTGGAGAATATGGCATTCAACCAGAGAACCTTGAAGGCGTTGGTTGCTCTAGACCTGAACCAATAGCCATCGTGTATCAACTACCTTGAAATTGACATAGCCTTTAAGTTGTAGTCTAGCTTAATACACTTGTTGCCTATTTTTCTTGACTAGTTGGAGAAGGTCTTCATAACACCTTAAGGAGTTCCATGTTATTTACTCTGCCATGAAGCCCCAAAGATTTTCAAAATAGCATATCAAATTAAGAGCCTTTCCTTTCTCACTAGATGATTCAACTAAGGACTGGCTATATTACTTTCTTCCTAGCTCCACCAATACATGGCATGAAATGACCAAACTTTTCTTTGAAAGATATTTCCCTGCCTTAAGAGCTACTAGCACAAGAAAGGAAATTTGTAGCATCAGATAGTTTAGTGGAGAGACTTTATATGAATACTAATAAAGATTCAAAAGGTTGTATGCTAGCTATCTATACCACTAGATCAATGATTAGTTATTGATGCACTACTTCTATGAAGGGCTTCTTGTAATGGATGGAAGCATGACAGATGTTGCAAGTGGAGGAGCTCTAGTAGAAAAATCTCCAGATGCTACAAGAATTTTGATAGCAAACATGGCTACTAATTCACAACAATTTGGTAGCAAGACAAATTATGCAATGAAGAGAGTCAATGAGGCAAGTGTTTCCAGCCTTAAGAGACAAATGGCAAACTTAGCTTTAATGGTTTAGCAGGCCTTGGGACAAAGACAAGAGGCAAAAGTGTGTACACTTTGCTTAGTCCTTAGACACAATATTAAGGCATGTCCAAGGCTCCAAGAGACTAATCCATTCCAATAAGTCCGTGTAATGGGATGATTTCTAGAAAATAGAAGATTTCCAGCTCAACCACAAAAAGCATACAATCCATACTCTGAAACATATATTCCTAGTAGGATAGACCATCCTAATTTAAGATATGGAAATTAGGTTGGATAGCAAACTTCCTTTAAATAAGCTTGGTGTCAAGCCATGCAATAGAACCAGAATCCATCTCTTACCAAAGCCATTGAAGACCTTATTCAAACTATGGTCTAAAACAACTTGCAATTTCAATAACAAATAAAAGTTGACATGCAGTAACAACAGGACCAAAAGGCCACCAACTTGCAGTTGTAGAAACAAAAAGCTAGTATGCTACAGTTTTGACATGAGATAAATGCCAATCGACAAAATTTAGAAACAAGAGTGAGCAATTTGGAAACTCAAGTTTCAAATAGATTACCTTACCAAATAGTTCTAAACCCCATAGAAAATATAAGTGCAATACTACTAAAAAGGGGCAAAAAAGTAGAAACCAGAGCTTAAGAACAACCAGTTTCAATCAAGCAAAAGTAGAAAAAAAATTACAAAGCAAAAAGAGGCAAAACCTATTAAACAAAAAGGTAGTTCTCAACCAATTTTGGTTTTCCTCCCCCTCCCTTTCCAAGCAAATTGACAGAGCACAGCAAAGAGAACCAAGAAAGAAACATCCTAGAGGCTTTCAAGAAAGTGAAAGTGAATATACCCTTTAAGATGTGATTAAACAGATTTCTAGGTATGTAAAGTTTCTCAAGGAGTCATGCACCACTAGAAGGAAATCGAAAGGCAATGAGAAAATTAATGTGAGGGAAAGTGTATATGTTGTCATTCAAAAGAAACATCCCCAAAAATGCAAGGAGACAGGTTCTTTCACAATGCCTTGTGCAATTAGTCAGAATTATTTTAAAAATGTTATGTTAGACTTAGGAACATCCATAAATGTCATGCCTTATTTCGTTTATACATATTTGAATTTGAGACCCTTGAAGAAAACAAATGTTGTTATATAACTAGCAAATAGGTCTAATGATATTCCTGCAGGAGTTGTAAAGAAGTTTTAGTGTGGGTTAATGCTTTCATCTTCCCTGTAGATTTTTACTTTTTGAAAATGCCAAATGATCCCTTAAATAGCTCAGCTCCTATCATTCTAGGAAGAGCTTTTTTCAAAATCTTTAAGACAAAAAATAAATGTCTCTGTTGGTTTTCTTAATATGGAATTTGATTGTGATACCATAAATTTTGATATCTTTGAGGACATGTAGTACGTTCTTGATGGTTATTCCCTATGTTGTATTGATACTGCTAATATCATAGTGCAAATATTCCAGAAATGATTGGCAGGGATAAATCAGAGGTAGTAATTGGCAATAGCAAGAGCTTTTTGTAGTTGGAGATCGTTTTTGGAGTTCATAAGCTACAATCAATTCCTACAGCCCCAATGACATTAAACAAAGGCACTTCTTGGAGGCAACCTAAGTGTTTACTCTCTTTCCCTCTCTCTCTCATTTTAATTGTCCTTGAATAATTGATGATTTTGTGCTTACATGGAAAAAATGTAAAATTTAAGTGTGGGGGAGACTTTAGAATTATTTTATTTTGATCTTATTTTGTTTGTGAAATAAGAAATAAACAAAAAGGAGAATATTTTTTTTTGTGTCTATTTTGTTCATTTAGGTGTTCTTTTTAATGATGATAAGTTTGTTTAGGCCTTAGTACATTGCAATCAATTTTGATAGTTGCATAGCATGATTGAATAAATTGTCTTGCCTTTTAATCCTTGAATTTGACTAGCATAGTGATAGAGTTCGAAATGTCTGTAAATTGATTTTAGTAGACATATAGCCTATGATATTTTGAACCATTATTGATCATTTTTATTAGGTTCCTCTTCTTTCTTGTGTGTGATTTTCTTTTATGAAATTATTTCTCTAAAACTTGCTTTGAATCTTTTTGAGATTACACTGCCACATGCATGCATGAATATGGTTAAGGCATTCTTTGATTAAGCCGCTTTTTCTCTTTTAGTCAACCTTGCAATGTATCATTGTTGACCTTTGAGCCTAATTATCCTTTTCCTCATTATGTAGCACATTAGAAAGCCAAGTCTTGAATGTCTTTACCTTTTACTAACCTTATGAATTAGTAGAGCATTTAATTCATCAGTGGGATGGGTTTTTGAAAAAGTGTAAGGGTGTGCTAATTGTTTGATGAAAAGGTAAATGTGATTCATAACTATTGTGGGCATTATTTGTAACCGTATCAATGGGTTGGTAAAAGCCCAATGGACAGACTCAGATAACAAAGGCCCAGCTCATTTGGATTGATGCCACCAAACCAAGACACCAAGTCACTAAATACAAGCAAGGTCACTAGTCAACACAGGTCAAAGTAGCAACCTCAGGTCATGAAACCAAGGCCAAGCTTGTAGCTTGTGGAAAGTGTCCTCAACAATCGGGAAAGTCCATCTAATCTCTTACTTTAGCAGGAGTCTATTATAACCGTCTATCTTGATCTACTATGTAATCCTAATCAAGTCATGATACTTATCTATTATAGATTTACATTCAAACTATAACCCCCTAACCATTATAAAAGGGGATGAAATCATTATACATGACACACAATAATTAGATATAATATACTTAGCCAAGAGTCATAAAAGTAGTGGATGTAGGGATCAAACTAACTTTAGTCAAATCATGTTAAAAACGTCTGGTGTCTCCTTGTTCTTCCTCTCTCTCTCTCTCTCTCTCTCTCTCTCTCTCTCTCTCTCTCTCTCTCTCTCTCTTTTTCTTTTCATATTCAAATCTGCAGTTTGGGGTTCAGAACTTGGGTTGACTGGATTTTACCATCAACATTTTGGTGCTAAAAGGAGGGCCCTAAACTACATTCACTATTATTTTCTGATGGCTAGAGGAAGAACTACCAGAAGTTCAGATGTTGCAGTTGGCTAGCCAGATGGTCATATGGAACTTCAAGAGGATTTAATTCCCCATGCAGGCACTTCCACCGTCCCTACCACAAGTGCTACCGCTGACATGCCACCAATAGCCTCACACCAACCTAATATGATTGATGAAATACAAGCATGGCATCAACATCATGAAGTGCTAGAAAAGACGGTAGGAGAGTTAGCCAAGGCAATTAAGGCATTGACTCAGGCAAGAGCCTAGGGCTTACAAGAGTAGGTTGAGATCACCGTGTAGAAAAAAACTCTCCAATAGCTATGAGAAAGAGCCCAAAAAGAAAGGCCAACCAGAGAAGAATGTTGGCATACCCATTCAGGTCGCTCTACCAACTCACAGCCAAGGCCAGAGGCCCATTGAGTTTGTAAGGAAGATGAAGGAAACAATCAACCATGTAGGGGTTCACATCAAGCTAAAGGTTCAAACACGACCCCTAGGGGACATACCTCATATCAGAACACACCAACCATGAACAAAAAAGGCATAGAACTTCGATCACCATAAAAAGAGGAACCGATCATCTCTTGGCTATCGGTCTAAGACTCAAGACCACATGGTAGAAGAGCTATTTCAAAGGGTAAAATAATTAAACAACACCCTTGAGCTCAAGACCACTGAGATTGTTACAATGGAAGGATGTCGTTCACCAAAGAGATCAAGAAAGAGCCTCTCCTACATAGGTTTAAAGTTCTCACTATCCCACTATACAACGGGGATAGTGATCCATACAACCAGTTGGATGCATTCAACATACAGATAGATCTTCAGACGACCAATCCTTTAGTTAAGTGTCATGTTTATCCAGCCACTCTAGGGGATTTACCTCAAACATGGTTCAGGAATCTCAAAGCTCGTAGCATTGACGATTGGGAAGAATGCCAGAGGAGATTCATTAATCAATATAAGGCACTGAGGAAGCAACTTGCACCACCTTGCCACCTTACAATAGTCTTTTAGTGAAAGAATGAGTCACTGAATGACTATATTATCTTATTCAAACATGAGTTCAATAACATAGAAAATCCCTTAGATGAAAGCATCTTAACAGTGATCTCAATGGGACTCCACAAAGATAAGAAGCTATATAAGAGCATATACAAATCTTCGGTAAGGGACTTGGGAGAATTCTATGAATGAGCTACCAAAAGAGATCAGGTGGGAGGAAACAATTGCCCTTAAGTCCAAAGACAAGACAAACAACTACAACCAAAGAAAAAAGAGGGGTAATACTGAAAACACCAAGAAGGGTCAGGATGATGACCCCAAAAATCAGGTAGTAAAGAAGGCTAGGAACGAGTGATCTTAGTGCAAAGGTCACTATGACAACTACAGTATCCTATCAGATACTCTGAAAAAAATCTTTGTGATGGAAAAAACTAGGAAGATTTTGGGAAGCCCAACCCCATAAGAACTCCCAATTAGTTCAGAAACAAGAACAAGCATTGTGATTGTCATGATGAAATCAAGCACAAAACTTCGAAATGCAGGGCACTCAAGGCTGCAATTGAGGACCTAATCAAAAGAGATCATTTAAAAGATTAAATGGTGTGACCTACAAAGTAATGACCTCAACAACGCCAGCAACCTATATGGTAGCAATGCCAATAAGCTCTTAAATAAGAAGACACACCCTTTGTAAGAACTATATTTACCATTCATGGTGGGCCTTTTGTTGCAAGTACCTCAAACAAGTTGTATGAACACTACCAACGGGAAGCAAAACGTGTCCTGTTTACCAGACATAGTGAATTCGAGAGTCCTACTAAGAAAGCAAGGATGGCCTTAGTCAGTATCACCTTCACAAAAGAAGATGCACATGGAGTACATTCCCCCTATAATGATATACTGGTTATCCGAGCTAGAATTGGTGATATCGGGGTACAAAGGATTATGATCAATACAGGCATCTCATGGAACGTATTGTACAAAAGATGTTTTGAACAAATGGGTCTAAGCATAGGTCAATTGGATCCTTCTCCAAAGCGCCTTTATGGATTCACTAGAGACATAGCAATACCGATAGGGCAAATTAGGCTTCCTATTACTCTTGGAGACTCAGGTCACCAGGCAACCATCCTGGTAGATTTTCTGATCATCAACTATCCCTCAACATATAATGTAGTGCTGGGGTGACCTATAATCAATGACCTAAAAATGGTCACATCTAACAGGACACTTACTATTAGATTCCCAACCTCCAACGGAGTTGGATCTGTATGATGTGACTAGCACATAGCCCGATGCTACTCTAAGGATGAAGTCAAACTAGGGATAAGGGAGAAGAAGGTTGATGCAATTTTTGATGGAGAGCCTCGAGCTTGGAGCACTACACATCTCCACCCATATTATCAATAAACTCAAAATACCATAAGTGAGCTATAACCCTTCTAAATAGAAAGCGACACTTGCCCCTCTGCTTTGAAAAAAGGATTCGACTTGACATACTTACAAAGACTAGGCACCGTATGCAACCAACTATTCAGCACCGCATATGACCTACTTTTTGGCACCACATGTGACCTACTATCTAGTATCACATGTGACCAACTCTTTGGCATTGCAGGTGACCAACTATTCAGCACTGCCTACGACCTATTTTTTGGCATCATATGTGACTAACTATTCAGCACCACATATGACCTACTTTTTGGCACCGCATGCAACCAACTATTCAGCACCACATATGACCTACTTTTTGGCACTGCATGCAAATACTACTTGACACCACATGCGACCTACTATCTAGCACCATATGCAACTAACTCTTTGGTACCGTATGCGACTAACTATTTGGCATCTCATACAACCTACTTTTTAGCACCACATGTGACCTACTACTTGGCACAGCATGCAAACTATTCATTGCTAGCTAAGGTTCATCGCTAACTAAGACATGTCGATGCTTAATTCATTGCCAGCTAAGGCTCATAGCCAACTAAGGCACATCGATGCTTAATTCATTACCAGCTAAGGCTTATAGCCAACTAAGGCACATCTGTGCTCAATTCATTATCAGCTAAGGCTCATAGCCAATTGAGGCACATCAATGCTCAAAAAGATCGCCAATTAAAGTGCATTCATGTAGCCAACTGGCCATTCGACCTAATAAATATGCATTGCTGGAAGCTAAAAAGCATTAGTGTAATAAATTGACGCATTTAACTTGATTGAGCTATAATTGGCAGTGGTCATGTTATATGACATCCTTGAAAAGCATAATAATAATAATGAAATTCATTAAAGACCTCACTTAACAAGGAGAATATCCATATGAAGGTTCAAAAATACATAAACCTACAACTATCATGGCCTATGAGAGAGACTGGCCCTTGAAATTTGTGCCTTGGGTAGAAAGGTCCATATGCGAAGCAAGCCAATCACCGACAGTTTGATCATCATAGTCTCCACAACCTGTGAGCTATTCTCCACCATGTTCTGAGTGTGGGAAGCTCCACCTGCTAGATGCGAACCCCTGTCGAGAGAAACTACTCTCACGTCCTCCTTGATACCCTTGAAAAACTTAAGAACATTCCGACTGAAAAAGGAAAAATCCATCTTCAAATGCTCTTTCCATAAGGTGAACAAAAAATTGGCAATAACCTTAGACACCACCTCCTCTTTAGCTCTTGCAATCAACATAGCAGTCTCCACTTTAGCTCATACAGCCTCCTTTTTTGCCAACATAGCCACATTCTTGGCCTGGGCAACTTCATCCCTGGCCATTTCATATCTCCTTTCAAAAGCCTCAGCCCACTGCATTGTCACATCCAGTTTACCCTTGACCATTGTTAGCTCATCAATAATTTTATGAAGGCTGGATGTAATAGCCTCATGATTTGCACCTCGCAAGCTAAAGCTTCCTTGGCTCCCTCCTTGGTGATCTCAGTGTCTTTAACTTTCCCTTTCAGTTCTAATGCATTAGTAGTAATAGTAGCCAGGTCACCCTCAAGCTTTTTCATGTTTTTCTACTTTATTATTGATAGTAAGCTTTAAAAAATGATGAACAAGTCAGATTACAAAAAGGCAACAAAACCAAGTTGAAGGGACTTTACTTACCAACAAGCCATGACTGGCTCCATTAATCCTTCCCCCAAAAACTCCTCTAACTCTAACATTTTGACCCTATTACAAGGCCCTAAGATCGGCTTGACATTCTCTTGGAGGAAATGGAAATACTCCTCCATCTTTAGACCAAGATTGGAAGGTTGCTCCTTAGCCTCAACCTCGGGCATCACCTCCAAAGCGGCAACAACCTTCTTTCCCCTGGCAATTCTTTGTTTTTTAGCAAGAGGATTAGACAAGGATGTAACTTCCTTGACCATTCCAACCACCTTAGGATGCAAGGTGAGAACCAGCATTTGAGAAGACACTATGACTAGAAAAGATGAACCTATGACAAGGGAGGCTGTAGCGGTAGCAGGGGCTGATGAAGTGGTGGCAACAACAACAAACTGAGAAGAATAGGGAGTTTATGGTGATCATAGGTTGAGCTTTAGCATGTCTTTGTACTCTTCAAAATTTGCCAAGCCAACCTCCCTAGTTTTGTGAGTTTTGATGTCTCTAGAAAGCTCTACATTTAAATTTGGAGCAAGCCTATGCAAGCACAAAAGGTCCTTGTTGAACCTAAGATCATTTTTTAGATCATTCACAACGGTGAACTGGTTCAGCACCTTAATCTCCTCAGCCTTCAATAATGGTTTCTCCTTGCCAGTTCTGTGTATGAAATAAAATAAAATGTTAAAATCAAGGAATAAAATAGGTTCATACAAACTCATACGTCCTTAGCTCGCTTACCAGGAGTAAGGACGAAACCAAAACTATGAAGATCACATAGTGATGGACATGAAACATAGAACTAATGGGTTTTGTAATGCCCCACATTGGACTTGACCTTAGCATCACCTTGGGGCAAGATCCTTTTGAACTTAGTTCACTGAGCCAACAAATAATAAATCCCATCATTCTAGCCTACACTTTTGATGCCAAAAAGATAGCATAAAACTCTTACTAAATGAGGAAGGAGATTATTCCCAAGATATAAGAGGGTGAAAGAAGTGAGTTGAGAATATGAGTTCAGTGTGAGCTGAAAAGGGAAAAGATACATTTTATTCAATAATTCCACAAGATAAGGAGAGACTGGGAACCTGAGCCCAACAACAAGATTTAGGTACTAATGGTAACATATCCCTTAGGAGGATGTGCTAGGTGATCATCGAGAGAAGGTGCCAAAATATGACAACCCTTTGGGAAACAGAACGTTTCAACATGTTTCTAAGATCATCAAGTTTAATGATTGAAGGGTGGTGCATAAGCATCATATAGTCTAAAGGCCTCTGACTCTCAATGACCTAATGGCTCTCAATAGGATCAGGATGAGCAACAACCCTCTTAGTGACCTCACCACTTCTAGAAGTCGCTTCATCTATCAAAACATCAACTCCCCACTTCGGGCTAGGGATTCAGAATCCTCACCACTTCCTATTCAATGACCATAGCGTTTATGACCTACCATCTATATAGAAGAAGGAATAATCAGGTCATTGAAAGTAGACCTTGCCTACAAGCTAAAGAAACAAGGTTACCTATGCAATAGGCCACACACGTCTTGGAACACCACATCTAAAGACCCAGACTATTGAAAACATGGGGAGCTCAACCAACAAACCTATCAGGTCACAAGAACCAGGGAGACAAGAAAAAGCAAAATTCGATAATCTACAACCTCAAAACCTACAGGCACTTTATCAAGCAAACGATATGCCCTAGTTTTACAAACAATAACAAGTCCATAAATAAACATAATAGGGAAAATTTTCCTAAACAACTAAATGAGCACACATTACCAAACCAAGCCGCCAGATATTAGAAACCCATAAAGCAAAGCATTCATAAAAAGCAAGAGCTTAGAACCAACGTTGTGTTTGGAGGACTTACTGAATCAGTAGAATGAGATAAGTCCCAAGGAAAGAATCCAGAAAAAGACAAGCACGATCAATCTCTGATGAATCAAACCTGAAGGTTACTATTGCAAAAGTTGAAAGGATGGAAAATATTGGCGAGGGCTCGAAAAATAAGAGACACTAAAGTGCAGATTTTCAAATGCAACAAAATGAGAGGGAATGAAAGGTTTTTCTCACCTTATAACGTAGCCCGTTAGATTAGGAGAATGATCAACCACCCTCAATTTAATGGCCCAACAAAAAATAGGGCTCTAACACCACTGTACTGACAGTTATGAACTGATGCATGCATTTAATGAGATAATGATGGTACGGGTAAATAAAATGATAGAATAAGGAATAGTAGCATGACTAATTGTGATCTCTAGCTTTTACTAACAAATTACAACCCCAGTCCATAGATCACACTGAGAGGTAGGGGCTAATGTTATAGGCATTATTTGTAACCATATAAACGGGCTAGTAAAAGTCCAATGGACAAACTCAGCTAACAAAGGCATAGCTCATTTGGATTGAGGCCACCAGACTAAGACATCAAGTTGCTAAATATGAGCCAAGGCCGCTGGTCAACACAGATCAAAGCAATAACCTCAGGTCATGAAACCAAGGCTAATCTCATAGCTTGCAAAAAAGGTCCTTAACCATCGAGAAAGTTCTTCTAGTCTCCTACTCTGGCAGGAGTCTGCTATAACAATCTATCCTGATCTATTATGTAATCCTAATCAAGTCATAATACTTATCTGTTATAGATTTACCTTCAAATTGTAACCCCTAACCATTATAAAAGAGGATGAAATCATTATACATGACATACAATAATCAGATATAATATACTCAGCAAAGAGTCATAAAAGCCATGGATGTAGGAGTCAAACTGACTTTAGTCGAACCACATTAAAAATGTCTATTGTCTCTTTATTCTTCCTCTCTCTCTCTCTCTCTCTTTTCATATTCAAATATGCAATTTGGGGTTCAGAACTTAGGTTAATCAGATTTTACCATCAACAATTACAATGGTCAAGAAAAAAAGAAACAAATGAAAAGGAAAAGAAAAAAGGAAGAAAAAGAGCTCAATGCAATTAAATAAAAATATGAAAAAGAAAATTGAATTTGAAGCAAGAAAATTTTCAAAAAGAAATAATTCAAAATAAAAGAAAATGAAAGAAAATGAAAAAAAAAAGAGTAAAAAGAAATGATAAATATAAAAATTTATGATATAGATTCTCATTTTAATTACTCATTTGCTTATTTGAACCTATGCCATAATGCTCTATCAATCCCTTTGGTTTTGCATTTTCGTATCTTTATCATTCTTTTCCTCCCCTTTTTTTTTTGCCACATTATAATCCTTAAGAAGTTCTTTTGATTTGTGTTATGCATGTGATTTGAGTAGTAGAGATTAGACGATAAGCAAGCTTATAATAGTGAATTTTCATAGAATGAAATTGGGTGAAACACTTTCCCATCTTAAATACAAAGAGAGTTACAAGAAGAGCTTATCTTGTAAGTGTCTACTAAGTTGATCTACTTTCCTTTTGAATGAAATTGTTTTGCTAGTTTTAAGTTGTAAAAAAATGTGCTTCATAATATGCTTTGTCCCCTAAAATTTTGGTTGTTTCCATAACTTTAGGTTTTACATTTTTATCATTGTTGAAAGGTTAATGTTAGAGTTTTTATTTTAAGTCTAATTTTATGTCATCCAAAAAAGCATAGTTGAACTATGATGGAGATATACTTTAATTGACAAAGTTGATGTCATAGTTGCAAGAGATTAACTGATATAAACATAGGTTAAGAATAAAATCATAAAATGGAAATGATAAATTTTACTTTAATCCTATCCTATTGTGATAAGTCCAAAGGAGGAAGATTACTTTATCCTGTGTTAATCATATGAAATGAGTGGACTAAATTACATTATATTGTCTTGTGTAAGGCCCAAACACCTATTAAAATATGATAGTATTTATGTATACTATCATATCTCTCTGATACAATGCACCAAACAGGCCCTAAAAGGGCTATCTTGGTAACTATTAGTGGGATCCTCGAATCAACCAATAAGCATGCATGCATTTAGTGTTAGAATGGTTAGCCAGTCCTACAAACAATAATCAACATCTCTTCAAACAATGGTACTATTCAAGTCAATAGGAGAAGAGTGATGAGTTTTAAGCCCTTAATGGCATATGATGGTTGCCAAATCCAATCAAAAATAGAAAATTTATAACTGAGCTACCCTTTACTTGTAGTATAAGACAACACCAAGTCAAGCCCTTGGATCAATCTAATAATAGCAATCAGATTAAGAGATAAAATGGACCGGGGGGTTGACAGCAACTATTTTTATAGCAAACAATAATGTAGGAATGTAAATAAGAGTGAGCAACTAACCAGCCCAAAGGAATGAACTAAACTTGAGATTAATGTATCCTTGATCACTAAATATTCATCCAAATTGTTAATCATATTTTCTAGCCTTAAATCATAACAAGAAGCTTTGAAATGATTAATGAAATAATTAATTAGTCCTATACTAAATAAGCATCTAGCATTTGGTTAATTAAAGTTAAATAGATTAAGCATCCAATTAAGCCAAAATCACCCTAAGAAACCAGAACTCAGCCAAGCAAACAATCCATTAAAAGTTCAATGTATTGTTTAGTTTCTACCATCCTCTTCCTATAAGTGATTATCAAGCAATAATCATATAATCATCAAAATCAAATGAAGCGATTCAATTCAGAATCATCAGTAACATAAAGAGGAAAGGAGAAGAAATGACAAACAATTGAATGCAAGGTGAAAGCAAGATCTCAACATTAATTTTCAAGCAGCCAATCCCT
>JANHAO010018025.1:0-13853 GCA_026873985.1 Saraca asoca
AAGATCCAAAGTCTTCCGCTGTGAAAGAGCTGGACTAAAGGTTAGTAAGCTCTTCTTCTACTCTAGATTTGATCTAAGTTATTTTCAGACTTCAAACCAGTGGATCTATGAGAGATTTTCTCAGCCAATAGGGAGAAAAATTTTTGAAATTTTTGGCCCTTGCTGCCCCCTTTTGGCCAAGCAAACCTACATTTCATTCAATCCAAAAAATACCCATAACATTAGCCCCCTGACTCTCAGTTAGCTTTATGAGTTGGAAGTTGTTCCTTGCTAGCAAAGTTCTTATTTGTGGTCTGCAGCATAGTCAAAGTCTTCATCTATGGTTTACTGTGTTGTCAGAATCATTATTTACAGTCTACAGTGTTGTCATTTCAGATTTCAATTTCTTACTTTATCCGTACCAAGCCATACCTTCTACTGTACATGGTCATTTCTCTTTTCTGGACCGTTCGATCAAGAATAGCTAGATACCCTCTGGATTTTTTGATGAGGCCGAACTAGTCTATCTAAAGTGTGGAAACCTTTTTCCTTCTCCACAGAATAACCTGATGGGTGCCTTAGTTAGGCCCCATATATTTCTGATGTCCTGGATCTTTGGTGGAGTTCTGCAAGATGTGTATGTCATAATATGACAATCCCCTTTTAAGGATTCTAGGAAGTTTTGTTATTGGGAGCCCTCATGGACAATTCCTCTTTGAGGATCCCAAGAAGTTTTGTTACATCCCTCTATAGCTTTCTCCTGGTTGCACTAAATAATGCAGTTATTTCACCTCTATTCTTTGGTTGCCTTGTATGGTGGCGTAGGATACCTCCAGGTCTCTACGTACTTTGGGGTGATGAAGCTAAAGGATGTTCTCCTTGCTTAGAAGGACTAGAAGAGATTTGAGTAGCCATCTTACTTACCTCAAATGCTGATCTTTCATTCCAAGTATCTCAGGAGCACTCAAATTAGAGGAGAAGCTATAAGCTTGGGAGGAGGGTAAGGAAAAGTTGGAGCAATTTGGCTTGCTCACTGCTTATAGGATCTGGCTCTTAAAAGTCAGTTCCTCCTAGATATTATAGCTATAGGCTTGTTAGAATTTAGTTGTTCCTTAATCAACTGTAGGCTTGCTTTGATTTGTACCCTTGGATCTTTATGTAAATTTATCTCGTTGAAAGAAGTTTTGTAATGATACTTTTGGGTAATATTTTTGCTTTTCCAAGTGCATCATGTTATATGCTCCATGTATTGTGGAAGATAACATGTAAGCTCTTCATGAATAGACTCAAATATGGAGCTGAATAACCAATCAGTCACATTAATTTGTTTTAACTTACAATGAACTTAAGCACCAAAGTGCTTTAGCTTGTAATGAGCTTTTAGGTCGCAAAAGAGCTGTAAATAGTAGGTTACATGAGAGTTATGAATAATAGGTCGTAGGTAGGTGATAAGAGGTCACATGCATGCGATGTTTAAGAAAGTTGGTCGCATGTATGTCAAATGGAAGGTCACATGTGACTACGCCTTGATTAGTATGAGTTGGTCGCAGCACAGACCGAAAGCTACAGCTCGTTGCTTGCAATATGTGATCTCCCAAGTCATTTGATATACCTTTGCTCACTTTATCCATGACTCTTGGGTTTCAATCACTAGCGCACATGATTATTTCTGCCTTTAGTGAATGTGTTTTCTAGGCTGGCAACAACTTATTATTGGCATTCTCCAAACCATCAAATTATGGATAGTCGATTGGTTCCCAGATCCAATGATGAAGCTATGTGCGATATAATCTGAGAAGCTTTTCCCTCTTTCATTTGCCATTTGAAATCCAAAACTTCTAAACTCTCTTTTCTCATTCTCTCTGTCCAATCTATGACTATTCATCACCATTCATTGTCGTCAGTGCTGTTCTGGCCTACCATGCTCATAGTTTGAGTTTAAGTTATCGAAAACCAGCCTCTCACACACTTCAAACTTTCTTTTCCAGTTAATAAGGTGAGTTTTTTCTCTTTAATCTCTAGTTTCTGGGTGTCTCTATTTTGTAGTCTGTGTGGAGTTTCACTCACTTATGGTTGAAAGAATTTGGAATGTTGTTTGAGCCTATTTGTTTGCATGTTTTCCATGTCATGTCTCGTTTGTTCAGTCAATCCATCAGTAGGCTCTAGGGTTTTTGGTTGCCATTTCGAGTCTTTTATTAGCTTTTTGGGCTTTAGGGAAGCCAATGGTCAAGCCCTTCTATATATCCAGAGTTTAGGTTTTTGGTGACTCAAGGCATATAAGATCTACTACATAAGAAGACCCTCGTTAGGGTAAATCTCAGTGTTAGGGTTAGTCTACCTTTAGCTACCTGATTATTTCTTTTCCTCTTTTTTGTATAGATGTCTCCACCTCATAGATGCTGCGGTCACCAAATAGGAAGTGGAGATACTGAATCCTCTGACAAGAGTGAGGAACTGCTTCATATTATAGGGGAGGTGACCTCTCATAGTGGTGAGGTCACAGAAGATTTCACAGCTCACCTCAAACCTGAGGGGTTTGTAGGTCATACACCCTTTACCCATCACCCCTCAAGCATCAAATTCCCCGAGCTCAAGGGGATAGCTTAAGCATATCATTTTCCAAGGGTTTGTCACATCTTAGCACATTCTCATAATGACCATGCTACTCTCCCTCCTTTGAAGTTCATAGCAATTAGTATCTAACATCTCAGTGTTGGGTTCAGATTCTCGGTCCCTTCTTACGTAATAGATTTTTTGAACAAGCTAAAACTTTCCCCTTTTTCAGCTGACCCCTAACTCATATTCTCAACCAACCTCCCTAGCACTTCTCTTCCTTAGGAATGGCTTTCCTCCCGCTTCGGTTAGAGTTCTTTGTAACCTCTACACTATTAAGAGCATTAAGCTATAAGAAGGGATCTATTACCTCGTAGCTCATCCATCTGTTTATAAGAAGATTTTGCCCTAAGGGGATGCCAAGGGGAAATCCAACGTGGGAAATTACAAGACCTATTGGTTTTATATCTCCTACCCATCCTTGCGTTATCTTCAGAACTTTGCATTTGTTCTGAATCCTAGTAAGCGAGCTAGGGGATATAGGCTAATTCTGGTATTCATTTTATTATCTTAAATCTGACCTTTTGTTATGTCTTGCAAATGGAGCTGGGAAAGAAAGCTAGTGCTAAGGGGAAAGGAAGCCAAGATGCTTACCCTTGAAGATCTCCAGAATGACCTAAAATTTGATAAGAAGCTTCTTCGAGCACAAGGGCTCTCTCATACCCTCAACACCAAGCTTCTTGATAGTGTGCAACATATTGAAGCTCACAGAGTTAGGGAGGTCACTCCAGCTGACTTCAGGGAGTGAAGTATAGTGAGACTTGATCTTTCACAGCCCACCCCAGACTCTACTAGGTCAAGGCTTGCCGCTACCCCAACCTCCATTGATGCTAGTCATCCTTCTTCTTCTATTATTCCAATAAAGACTTTATGGGTGCTGGTCTCTATTTCATGACTAGAAGGAATTGAGGTCACACAGGAGCTGGTGAGGTCTCCCGACTATGGGCTTGAATCTCCAAACAAGCCTCTTTCCAAGAAGTAAAGAACTGACAAGGGGAAGCAGATTGCTGAAACTTCGAAAGAAAAGTCTGAGGGCATGACAGGAGAGGGTCCCAATGGTCTAGGTCCTATGACAGGGGGTATTACTACTTCCTTCACTAGCATATAAGTCGAGTCCTAGAAACCTATACAAAATCGCTGGAGTCTGGAAACATGCAGGGGGTCGGCTTGATTGGTATGATGATCTGCCACTGTATGTTGGTAAGCATAATTCCCTCTTTTCAACTTTTACCCTTTTCAATGGATAACTTGGACCATTTTTTATCTTGTCAGGGTGCACTGGAGGGGGTTAAGTTTAGGGATGAGTTCATATTCTAGGAAAAAGAGTAGAACAAGCTTGAAGATGACCTGACTACTTCCACTACGGATACATCAGAGTTGACGAAGAGACTGCAAGCTTGTGAAACCTAGATACGGGCTGCCAAGGTAGCCAAAAAAGAGGCTGAAGATGCTTCAATTTGTAAGACCTCCAAGCTGATCTTGAAACTTGATGAAGCTATTGACGAGTTGAGGCAGGTGGAAGGCGAGCTAGACGTAACAACGAGGCAAGCTGAAGTCAGCAAGAAGAAAAAGGAAGTTGCCAAGGATAGGCTCGTTTGAGCTGAGGAGGAGTGATAACAAAATATTTCAATCATTTATTTGTCCTCTCACTAAGCTTTTTAGGGCCTAAACTGGTTTATTTGAGCTGTGATTATTGCATATTCAAGTTTTGTATCAATTGGGAGCTTTATGCAAAATTCTACAGTATTTGGCTATTTTGAGTAATTTTTGTAATCTAGTCATAACTTGAGCTACAATTATCTAATTAATTGGATTCTTATCTTTTAGGAAAGCTAAGAGATAGCTCTAAAACTTTCGTGAATACCTCTAGGGCTGAATGATCCATTTGGATATCTGAAATTAGAGTTCAAAATAAGACCAAAATACTGTCTCGGGCAGCCTGACCTCTGCATAGTTATCATGCAATATCTAGAGTTATAAAAGTCCAATTGAGGTGAAATAAGCCCAAATGGAAGTTAAGACACAAAGCTACAAATCTTATGAAGGCTTCCAGACTTGAATTAATCATTCTAGGCATGCAATTTAAGCTGCAAGATAGAAGCAGGATGCTACAAAAATGGGCCTCTGCAGAATTTGGTTTTAAGGCCCCTAATTAACATAAAACTTGGGCCTAATGATTATTTCTTGCACCAGCTCTACACTCCATCAGAAAGTCAGTAAGGAACTAGAAAAGTAGCTTGCAAAAATACATAGCAAGTAAAAGGAGTGGTAGAAGAAGATGGCAGCAAGCAAAAGTGACTACACCAGCCTCCATCATTGCTCCAACTCCACCAACTAGCAGCTAGCTTCTTCCTCCTAGTGAGCACTCTTCAAAAAGGGTAGAACAGAGTAGTTTTAGTTCTTCTTTTTAGTAGAATTATATTGTACACTATTTTGATTTTTCTTTTCTATAAAATTTTGTTTTCCTTCCCTCAATGGAAGGCTGAACATCTTGTAATCAGTCCAAGGGGCTGATAACTTGAAGATTAATGTTAAGGTCTGGATTCTTCATTCTACATTCAACTTATTAGTCATTTCTTCTCCTTTCCTCTCTATTTTTACTGTGATATCTAAATTTAATGGCTCCATTTAGTTTAGATATTAATAAGATTGTTTCTTAATGATCAACTATAGGAAAGGGATAGGAAAACTAAGCAATTTATCAAGCTTTTGATGAGTTGTTTACTTGTCTGAAACCAAATGCTATGTGCTTAACTAGTAAATGGTTCATTAATCATTCTAAGACTTCTTGTATTATTTAAGGCCAAAAATATGATTAATAATTGAATGAATACTTAGTGACCAATGATGGATTAATCTCAAGTGTAGTGACTCCCTTGGACTGGTTATTACTTGCACTCTATTATAGTTTCTGTCTTGCCATTTTTCCTGTCAGTTTAGCTGCTGCAAACCAGCCCCCCTTAATTATATCTTAATTTGATTGTTATTATTAGAAAATCCAAGAACTCGACCCGGTGTTACCTTATACTACAAGTAGAGTAAGGTAATCCGGTTATATGAACTTCTAATTCTGACTGGTTCGGCAGTCGGTCAAGGAGGTCACCCAAGTCAAAGGGGATACTATTGTTATAGTTACACAGGCTAAGGATGTAGCGGTCTCCCAAACTACTGATAATTTCCTATTTACTCTGTGGAAGAGGCACCTAGAGATGGACTTTACCTTCTTTGGTGGGGATGTTGAAGCAACCATTTAATGCTTTGCGAGGCACGTGAAGGCGACTTCAACTCTGGGTGTAGGGATTAGCGGTGAGGGTCCTCCTACTCAGGGTGATGTTTCGATTAAAGGTAGCTCGCAGGTCGAGGGAGGAGTTATAGCAGCACCCGGGGAGCATATGGTGGAAGACTTACTTAACCTTTTGACTCTTCAGGACTCATCTAGGCCCCTGACCACTCCATAGATTGTTTCACTGAGACCTAACCTTAGGCTCTAGTTTTATTTTTGGATATTTTAGATGTACTTAAACTGAATTAACTATCTATAACGAAAGTAATTATCTCTTTGATGGTTCTGTATGAGCTATTCTCTTTGACATGCATGTTTGTCTTTGCTCATTCTGATTGATTTATCTTTTGAACTTCTGTCGGGTCAAAAAATTTAGCAAAATGTGGTTTTACGCTTGAGTGTTTGATTAGTAGGCGGCTTCCAGGGATAGCTAGCTGAACTAATAGCTTGAATATTTAATAAGCTGGCTATGGTCTATATTTAATGAGTTGAATGCCCAGTAGATAACACTATTAGCTTAGACGGATCTTTAGAGATCACACATTGTTAACCTAGTTGGACTTGAACAGATCAATGTTAACCTGGATGGACCTGGTCAAGTCACACAATGTTAACCTTGATGGACCTAAACAAATCACACAATGTTAACTTGGATGTATCTTAGGAGATCGCACAATATTAACCTAAATAGACCTAAACAGATCATAAAATGTTAACCTAGATAAACCTGGACAGGTCACCCAATGTTACAATGTTAACCTGGATGGATATCAGGAAATCACACAACATTAACCTAGATGGACCTGAATAGATCGCATAATGTTAACTTGGGTGGATTTGAATAGATCGCATAATGTTAACCTAGATAGACCTGAACAGATTGCATAATATTAACCTGGATGGATCTCGAAAGATCACACAATGTTAACCTAGATGGACCTGAATAGATCCCACAATGTTAACCTGGATGTATCTCAGGAGATCACATAATGTTATTGGTGCGGATAGAGCCCTGTTGACAAACCATGATTTCCCTAGCCTTCCAAGATAGTTGTTCAAGTGAATAGCCTAAATGCGGCTTAACAAAATTCTGGTTGAATTATTTTGAGATCAGCTCATTTTGTGAGTGTACATTCCGAAGATATGTCAATTTTCCAATAAAGATGAGATTGGTAGAGATAATTAAAGGAAATGACTTTTGAGCTTCTTTATTGAAATTCTAATAATAATACAAAATTATAGAATCGAGCTTAGATTTATTGATAATACGGCCAAAGGTGTTCGGCATTCCAAGCTTGAGGGAACTCTGCCCCATTTACATTCACTAGTCGATAAGCTCCATTCCCTAACTTCTCTTTTATTATGTATAGGCCCTCCCAATTAGGGCCAAGTGTTCTGTCGTTGGCCTTACAAGCTCCTGGTAAAATTAAGTGTAACACTAGATTGCCTGCTCTGTAGTCGTGAACTTAGACCTTCCGGTTATAATGTCTCGTGACTCGCTACTAGTGGGTCACGATCCTAAGGCGAGCTATGTCCCTTGCTTCTTCAATAAAGTCAAGACTTGCAGCGAGTAGTTAGCTATTATCTTCCAAGTTGAAAGTAGCTCTTCGATGCCAAGTCACTTCAAACTCTGCTAGTATTATAGCTTCAAACTTCAAATCCGTAGACCATCACAAAGGGGGTCTATCTAGTGGTGCTGCGAGCTGTGGTTCTATAAGCCCAGAGTACTTTTGGTAGCTCATCTACCCATGCTCCCTTTCTAGCCTCCAATTTTATTTTCAAGATCTTTTTAATGATCTTATTTACAGCTTCAACTTGACCATTGACCTAAGGATGGTCTATTACTGAGAAGCTCTTTACAATCCCAAGGTTATTGTAAAACTTGATAAATTACTCACTACTAAATTAGGTTCCGTTATTAGTTACAATTAGCTGGAGAACCTCGAACTTGTAGACAATATTATTCCAGATGAATTTTTCAATTTTTGATGAGGAAATCTATGCCAATTCTTTCGCCTTCGCCCACTTTGTAAAATAGTCAACAGTAACTATTGCATGTTTGCAACTCCCACGGCCTGTGGGGAGAGGTCTAATAAGGTCGATGCCCTATATTTCAAAGGGCCATGGGCTAACCATTTGTTGAAGATAGGTTGGTGGAGCTCGCGAAACCTTAGCGAACCTTTGGCACTTATCGCATTTTTTGACAAGATTGATCGCATGGTACTTCATAGTTGGCCAATAAAACCCTTGTCGAAGTACTTTTTGAGCTAGGGACAGCCCTCTGACGTGGTTTCCATAGTGCTCAGCATGGATTTCCTTAAGGATGATGTCACAGTTAGGGCTATCAATGTACCTGAGGAGTGGAGCTGAAAATCCCCTCTCATAAAGCATGTCATCGACGATGCTGTATCTGGTAGCTCGAGCTCACACACAGCATGGTTTCACTTTATCCTCTGGCAGCCTTCCACTTCATAAATACTCTAAGATTGGACTCATCCGTAAGTTCTGTGCCATAATAGTTGACATCATAATGTCTTTCTGTTCAATGCTTGGTAATAGAAGGAACTCCACTAGAATTACCCTCAGGAAGTCTGTATCTTTAACTACGGCTAGGCAAGGTAGTGCATCTACATGTGTGTTTTGAGCTCATGAGATCTAACTGACTTTGTACCTCTAAAAACTATTGAGTAACTTCTAAGCTTTTTAGAGGTAGATAGCCATCTTTAACCCCTTTCACTTGATATTCACCTTTTATGTGACAGATAACGAGCTGAGAGTCGCTAAATATCTTCAAGTTTTCAGCTTGCACCTCCCTTGCTAGGTGGAGTCCTACGAGTAGTGCTTCATATTCCACTTAATTATTGGTGGCTCAGAATTCGAATCTCAACACATAAAAGATTTTGTGTCCTTTTGAACTGACCAAAAGTATTCTTGCCCCCACCTTCTGCTCGTATGAGGATCCATCTACAAAGAGTTCCCAATATGATCCTTCTAAAGTATATACTTCCTCCTCCACAGGTCTTGTGAATTCCACAATAAAGTTTACCAAGGCTTGCCCCTTGATTGCTGGGCTCAACTTATATTCAATATCGAACTAAGTGAACTCAATAGCCTACTTGAGTAGGTGACCTGAGGTGTTAGTTTTTTTGCAGGGTCTACCTTAATGGGTACTGAGTGAGCACTTCAATGGTATGCACCTGGAAGTAAGGCCGTAATTTCCTAGAAGCAGTCACAAAGCAATAAGTGAGTTTCTCCATAGGCGAATAATTCACTTCCATATTCAGCAGCCTTTTGCTTATGTAATAAATTGAGAGTTGAGCCCCACTTTCACCTTAAACGAAAGCTGCACTATAATGTGCTGGGACACTCCTAGGTAGAGAACGAGCTTCTCACCTTCTCCCAGTTTAAATAGTAGCGGAGGTTAGCCCATATATTCTTTCAAATGCTAGAAAGTGACCTTACACTCTTTAGTCCATTCAAATCGTTTGGCCTTCTTTAGCACATAAAAAAATGGTATGCATTTATCTGTTACTTTGGAAATAAATCTGCTAAGTGTCGTAACCTGATCGATTAGACTCTGCACATCCTTGACCCCGATCGGAGACCTCATGTCTATGAGTATCTTAATCTTTTTTAGGTTTGCTTCAATCCTTTTATTGTTAACCATAAACTCAAGAAATTTCCCTAAAGCCACCCTAAAGGCGTACTTAAGCATATTCAACTTTATTTGATATTTCCCCAAATTTTGAAACATTTCATCCAAGTCTCTCACATGATCCATGACTGCTTGGATTATATGAGCATGTCATCCACATAGACCTCCATGGTCTTCCCAATCTATTCTTTGAACATCATGTTGACCAACTATTGATAAGTCACTCCTGCATTTTTCAGTCTAAAAGGCATCACCTTATAACAATATAGCACGCGATCTGTGATGAATGAGGTATGCTCCTCATTCCTGGGCTCCATAGGTATTTTGTTATACCCTAAATAAGCATCTATAAAGTTGAGGAGCTGGTGCCCAGCTGTTGCATCAATAAGCTGATTGATCCTTGGGAAAGGGAAGCTATCCTTCGGACAAGCTATGTTGAGGTCAATGCAATCAATGCACATCCTCCATTTCTCATTTATCTTTTTCACCAATATGGGATCAGCCACCCAAGTAGGGTAGTGAGCCTCTCGAATGAACTTATTAGGTAGGACTTTGTCCACCTCCTCCTTTAGAGTGATAAATCACTCGACAATCATCGGCCTCCTTTTTTGACAAATCGATTTGTGGTGAGGATTAATATTTAGTTCATGCATCATAATCTTGGGATCAATCTCCACCATATCTTCATGATTCTAAGCAAAAACATCTAGATTCTCCTTAAGGAATTCAGCCAACTAGGTCTTCAAGTCGGAAGGCAAGTTCTTTCCCAGTTTGAGGCACCTTTCAGGATCTACCTCTTTAACTCACACATCCTTGAGCTCCTCTACAGGGCCAATTTCCTTATTTGATGTTATGACTGACCCCCGTCGTGCTCGAAGCTCGAGGTTCTCCACCAGTAACTATATCAACCATTTTCTACCTTTCCCTAATCTTAACAGCATCTTCATAATAACGTGGAGCTGTGTGCTACTCTCCTCTCACACACCTAACTCCACTGAGGGTTGGGAACTATATATTTAGCATCCTGGTGGACATGACCATGTCCAGATCATTCATCACAAGTTGCCCCAGCATTATATTATATGCTGAGGGGTAATCAACAATTATAAAGTCTGCCAGGACAATGGCTTGACACTTTGACCTACCTTACTAGAAATATATCATCTTTTATGAAACAAAAAAAGGGCTATAGGGAAGATTTCAAGTCACCTTCACTCAGTCTCATTTGTTCGTAACACTTCTTGTACATGACGTTAACTGAGTTGTAGTGTTTAACATAATCCTTTGCACTTCGGCATTGTCGATCTTGGCTTGAATGACAAGTGTATCATTGTGGGGGGATTGAATCCCCCATGCATCATCATCTACAAAGGTAATGCTGTCGGTGGTAATTTTGGCCTTCTTGGTAGGCTTTTCGGATGTGCAACCCGTGAACATGATATGACTTGCACTTTGCACATAGCACTCATGTAACCTATTCAAAGTGCCTACAATGTGTGGCCCACCATGGATTGTGAAAATGGTCTTTACCATAGGTGTTTATTCCTGCTCAACCTTTTAGGATGGTTGTTATGTTGATTGTCAAGAGTGCTGAGGTTGTTGCCATGTAGGTCGCACTACATAGTCCCTCAAGTGACCTCTTCTAATCAAATATTTGATAGCATCCTTGAGTGACCTGCATTCAGAAGTGTTGTGCCTGATATCATTATGATAGGCACAAAACCTGCCAGCATCCTTAAACTTGTGTGGGATCTTCACAGGCCTGGGCTACCCAAAATCCTCCCTATGCTTTTCTATTATGTATATCCTCTCTGGGGTGTCAGATAGGATGTTGTAATTGTCATGGTGACCTTGAGGATAGGGTCACTCCTTCTTGGCTTTCTTCGCAGGTTGGATGCTGGCGCCATCATTCTGGCCCATTCTGCTTTTTTCGCCATTGCTCCCTCTTTTATTCTAGCTGGGGGCGGAGCTACTCGCCTCATTCCTCTCTTTGAGCTTCTGTGGATTGAAGGTTTCCTCTTATCTAACCTCCTTAATAGCTCATCCCAGATCCCTCACTAGAGATTTATATATGCTTTCATATAGCTTGTCATTTTTGCAAAGCCCTGTTAAGATTATTGTGAGGATGCTGTCATCAGAAGGATTCCCTACATTATTTACCTCACATTGGAATCTTGTAATGTAATCTTTCAATGATTCGTCCCTTCATTGAAAGATTATTACAAGGTGGTAGGACGGTGTGAGTTGTCTCTTGAGAGCTTTATATTGATTAATAAATCTTTCTTGGCACTCTTCCCAACTATTGATGCTGCAAGCTAGAATGCTCTTGAACCATACTCAGGGTACATCTCCAAGAGTAGCTGGGAAGATGCGACATTTGACTAAAGGATTAGTCATCTAAAGATCCATCTGGATGTTGAAAGTATCCAAATGGTCATATGGATTAGTTCTTTCATCGTATGGTGGGATAGCAGGAACCTTGAATCTGTGAGGGAGAAGCCTCATCTCGATCTCCTTGGAAAATGAAGTCCTCTCCTCATAGCGATCTGAATGGTCTCGAGTTAAGGGATGTTCCTCCAATCATTGTACCCTCTATAGTAGCTCTTCCATCATTGAATCCTACATTTCAAGTCATCATTTCTTAGTACTATTACGACTTGCATTCGAGCCCTTGGTGTGATGCGAGCCCCTAGGTCATTGATTTCCATCATATTCGTAATCCCAGCAATCCTTGGATTCTAGTTATGAGTTAGTAGAGCAAGCTGAGTTAACTCGTCAAGGCCCTTCACCAATTGGCCTCTCTTCTTAGACCAATACCTCTCTCTATAGCCCCCGATCTGCTTTCATAGTTGCAACAACTTCAGCATATTTTTGGACCCCATGGGTGTGTGCTTGGACCAGTGCTGCAATTACATCAGCAAGTTTTCTAACTGTATTCTTAAGTGCTTCTTGATATTGATGCAATGCCTGTACACTGTCAACCCCTAGGGAAACGGGGGAAGTGCTTGTTAAAGATGGGTTTCCATCTACTAGTGTATTTTGTGGTTGCTCTCCACGACTGCCTAGTTGGTTAATGGCGACATCAGAACTCCTAGTTGTTTTTCCTCTTGCCATCTCGATTGGTCACTGTGTTAGTAGAAAAGTAGTCTGGCCCTTCCTCTAATGCTAAAATATTAACGATCGATTTTGGTAATCGATCAACCAAGATTCTTGTTGACCAAACTACTATAAGAAGAATGAAAATGCAAGAAAACAACAAGAGTAGGAAGAACAAGGTGAATACAAAGGATTTTTAACGTGGTTTAGCTAAAGTCAGTGTGACTTCTACATCCACAATGGTTCGTATTTACTGTTATGTTGTTGTTTCTCTATTCAGATTAGTAAAGCAATAATATAAGTATTCTCTCACTATTTTACCAGAGTTTCTGCATGTATTTTCTCTCTCTCTCTCTCTCTCTCTCTCTCTCTCTCTCTCTCTCTCTCTCTCTCTGTTATAATGAATTCTCTTCCTATTTATAGAGGTGGTGAGGGTACAAGTGTAATTTGATAAATTATAAAACTATCATTTCCTCTGTTATGGGCAATAAATGCTAGGCATTAAGCAATAAATGCTAGGTAAATCATTGTCAATCTTTAGGGGTTGATTTGTAAGTTAGAAGCGTGTCTCAGAGTGCTAACTAGATTTGGCGCTCTGTATTTATACTTGGGGGTAGCTCGCTTGGCAATTTGGGATCACTTGACATCTCAAGCTCGCACTAGGTGACCTGCTGGCTAGCTCCTACGACCTCATTCCAAAATAGGCTAGACCCTTCTCTACTAAGCTGGTCCGTTGAGCCTCTGCCAGCCCATTTCATCCGATTCAAAAAATACTCATAACAATTACCGACCTGAAAAGAAAATAAATGCTATATATTAACTATAAATACTCTAATATAGACAAATGTCATATTTGGACAATCTGTTTATTATATAGAAAATAAGTTTAAAGTATGTTAAAAGCATGATAAAACTATTAGTTTCAAATATAAAAATCCTTTAAAGAAAATGAATATATGAACAAAATAATCTTATTAAAGAGCGAAATACTCATGTAAAGGAGACATAATTAATGGTAAACTTTAGGAAGAAGTTTAAGTACCTGAATTTTATAGAAACAAAGAAATCTTAGTTGATTATGTTTCTAATGTGAAAGACAAAACCAAAAGAAAATAGTTACCGACAATATTTTTCATACAATCTAGCACTCAATATCATGAAAGATAGTGAGGATTTTTAATTCATAAAAAAAATGATATATGATTATTGGTCATATATAGAGAAAAA
>JANHAO010018026.1:0-13750 GCA_026873985.1 Saraca asoca
CACTGCAAGGTGCAAACAGTTTCTCTCTGTTACTTTTTATTTAATAATTCTCTTTTCTCTTTGAGAAGCGTAAATCCTCAGCAACAAGTTGCTAATTTGCTGTCAGTGATAAAATGTTTATGAAAATGATCAATTCTTCCGCCATAATTATCTTTTCTTCGTATATATGTGTATATTTTATGGGATAAAACACTTCAGATCAAAAGTTACCAATTGGGTATGGTGGGAGAACAAATTCGTTTATTCATTTGTAGAGTAGTTTTGGAATAGTTTACAATTTCTTTCACTGTCTTCTGCAGGACAATCTTAACATCAAAGGATTCAGTGTGTTGCTGTAGGTATGTATATATTTTTCACTTGGGAACTAGCTTATGTAATTCCCTGTTAACGTCCATATAAATCTATCCTTGATGAAATCAATATGAGCAGAGGAAATGTTGTTTAGTTACTTTTGTGTCCTCCAATAACATGAACTAATTAATGAAACATATGTTTTGCTGCAGATATGTATCTTTTCAGAGGTACAGTGAACCTTTAGACCTTCTTCAATCAGGAGCATGATATATATTGTGTGTATGTATATATTGTATATTGCAGGAAGCATAGGCAAACATGTGCAGACATGGGGTATTTATGTCCTTATCCATAGGTTAGCTGAACGCCACTAACATATTAACTTTAATGATTAAATGTGAATAATGAATATTACTTAAAAAAAACTTTGCAGCAGTGGATGATGCTTTCCTTGATGCCTTTTTTTACTGTGCACATTAAAAGAAATATCAGAGGGATTTGGTGTATAGTTGAGTACAACTGTAATTTGTCATGTAGTGGCGCTTTTGAACAAGTCTTAATGACCTAATATGTACTACGGATGTTTTTCTTGATGATTTGATCCTATATTTTTGTATCGTATAATATGAAGTGTCCTTCACTTTTATTCTCCTTGCATTTCCTTACATGTCTGAGTGTGATGAATTTCATGATGAAGTATAATAAAGTAAAACGGAACAAACACATTTATATATGAAGTTTCTAAATATATGGTAGTTTTCCTGGATGTCTGATTCTCTGCTTATCCCGGTTTGCTTTGTAGTGTCTGATCAATTACTGACTAAATTTTAGCGCAATGTGAATGTTTTTAATGTTGATCTCACTTATTGTTCTATTAACATGATTAAGTTGTCATAGTATATGTTTCTATTTTGGTTTATGAATGATAGCATGCTCTAGAGCAAAGTATAGATGCAAATGCGGTAAAAAAATACCACACAAAATGGGCTTTTACCAATAAAATATTAGCAATCAATGAGAATATGCACCTAGGGATAAACACCAAATATGTTTGAGTCACAGTAAATCATCACCTTTGTTGTCTTCTGTGACGCAGAAACATCATACCCTTGCTTATTTTAGCCATAGTCAAAACTCAACTCACTATCTTCATTAGTGTCAGACCATCATCATAACCATCTTCCCCATCATCTTCAAGTCCACTAAGCTGGTAATAAGTGTGTTGTTGTTTGGTAACCAGCCTAACCTGTGGCTCAACGTCCTCAAGTGACACAAGTCCTTTATGAAAGAAATTCAAACTATATTTGAAGCAAAATAAGATGAAAAAGTTACATCGACATTAATCCAGGATAAAAATTAAATATTTAAATGAGACACGGTCTGTGTAAATAAAAAACCTAAGCTGCATAATGACGAGCTGTTTGTGTTATGAGACTTCGGGAATGCCTCTGCATCATAGATTTTGATCGAAATGTACAAAGTGTGGCTTCCTCTTTATATTCATCATGAGCAGCTGTGAAGTGATGCTTCCACCTTTCCCACTTTTTGACTTTTCTTTCTCTTTCTGTTGTGAAGTCATGTATCATAAACATCTATGAAAAAAATGCACTAGATTCAGGAAAGATTCACAAAAGATGAAGGAAAAATAACAGTTGAACAAGTGAACACCTTTTTCTATCACATTGTCACTTCATGTCCTCCATCATGAACAGGAAGACATTAAGAAGTGGCAACAAGACATTCCTATGATAAAATTAATGCATTAGCTTATACAGGGGAACACTGAAAGGACACGTAAATGCGTTAAACTAGCATGCAGAACAGTTGCTGCCATAACAAGACCATATACGATATGTGCATGCAAGTAGTGGGCCCTTGAGCAGGGACAAATTATCGTACATTTTTGGCATATGCTTATCAACTGTGTTTTCGTGACGTAGTTTGGTCATAAAACATGGCACGAGTTCGACTCTAGCAAGGTTTTACTTGTCAGCGAGGATACCATAAAGGTGTCTGCTTTAGCCGCATGTGTTCTTTTATATAGAAGAGTTTAGATGTAATATGCAAAACAATTGTGTACTGTACTTAGCCTTAGCATCATCTGATAGAAGGTATGATTTAAATCTTAGTTTTAGAGTGCGGGCGTTTGAGTGGTAGAAATTTGAGTAGTATAAAATATAATCAACACAACTATAATTGTTTTAATTATATAATTATCTTATAGGTAAAAATATTATCATGATTTACACATTTTCAATTACATTATAATTTAAAATTTAAATTTATATTATAAATTACTCTAAAATAAAATTAATCAATGCATGCAAATTTAAATTATTTAATAAATAATAATTTATAAGAAAAAATAATAAATATAATTTTAATTGTATATTTAATAATATAACATAATATGAATTTTAAAAAAAGTACTCTTACAACAAAAAAACTCTTAGATAAAATACTTCTGCCTGTCATAAAGTTTGGCTTAAATACACGTAATTCCCTTGATTTTCAAAATGCTACACACCCTTCCCTTATATTCATTTTTATATGACAATTTGCCCCTTTTATTATTCATCCATTAAAATCTTCTGTCAAATGATGATGTCACAGGTCTTCTTAAAACTCTAATACTATAACTACCTTATTCACTAAAGCACAAACTAATATAGGAGAAAACAAAATTTTCATTAAAGAAGCACTTGTGATACACTTACACGGTAACACAAACAAGTTACATCAGATCAATTGTCATTGAATGAACTTTCAAATAAAATCAGAGTCATATTTGTAAACAAGAATCAACATTCCAAGCCTTTACAAGAGTTAGCCTAAGCAATAAATTCAGAATAAAACATAGGAAAAAAATAACATAGCTACTCAAATCCAAAGGAAGCAAAAATAATATTAACAATAGAGTAAAGGCAAAATACAAATCGATTCACAACATCAAATACAAATCAGTTTCAAAGACAAAGAAAACCCAAATCTTTCTAAGAAAATTCTTCCTTTCCAAAATTTCTCGAAAACATATCACAGATTCCTAGAAGCTCCATTATCATCTTCATCATTCTTCTTCAAAACAACCATATTCCAAAAATACAAATGCACATTGATTAGTAGTAAACAAAATCTTAGACTCACAAATACACACAAGAATATAAGAAAACATACCTTGAGCCTCCATGGTGGGTTTTGATAAGGGAAAGAGAGTTGATCCGATGTTTGGGTCTAATCAGAGCTGATGGCACTGTTCCGATGGGAGATTGGTTGGCGGTGGAGAAAAGAAAAGAAGCAGGCAAAGACAAGCACCCTACCTCATGGTCATCGTCCCTGTTCCTCTCTTTAGTTGTCATCGTAACCATCACTCCTCTCCCCTTCACAGTTGTCTCACGAGCATGACAGTGAGTTGTTGGCTGGAGCTTTTTGCTGGCCGAACCATCCAAGAAACAAAAACTGGGGGTCCAAATGGTGATAAAGAATTTAGCTATTATTTGTTGAAAATAATCTAAATTAGATTTCAAAAAAAAAATAATAATAAAATCCGAAACCTTAAATTATAAAAACTGAAACCCCAACTATAAGAAGATAAGGCTGGAGTTTAAGATAAGCCCTTATGTTTTTATTTTTGGAATGTAACAGATAAAGTTTAGTAAAAATAAGGTTGATCTGTTGGGATAAGTCTTAAACCTTTATTTTTAAAATGCAATAGATAAAGCTTAATAAAGATAATGTTAATTTATTAAGATGAAGTTAAAGATTTTTCTTCTTATCTTATTAATTTAATTTTGCCTATAAATATAGCATGTTTCAACTTTTGTAATACAATCAAAAAATGAGGAAGAAAAATAAACTAGCAAGCTTGTGAGTTAGATAGAATATAGTATTTTTTTGTATATTGAGTTAAAGTTGTAATAAAAAAATTTCTCTTTTCTCATATTCTTTTTCAAAAATATTCTTCATTTATTTTATTCTTTTGATTTTTAGTTCTAATATCCTATATCAGAACCAGGTTGTGAAATGACATTAAATTCAATCCAACTGCAGCTTCCTAAATTGAATGGCAAAAAGCATGACAACTAGAGTGTTCAGTTGAGAGTATTCTTCAAATCTCAAGATTTGTGAAATTTGGTGGAGACTAGCTATACTGAAGTACGAGACCAGAAGGAGTTTGATGCACTAGAGAAAGATAAGAAAGATGCACTAGTGGGGACTTGAAAGAAAGATAAAAAAGCATTATATGCAATTTTTCAAGCTGTTAAGGTACCAATACATGGAAAAATATCATGTACAAATACAACAAATAAGGTGTGGGATATTTTGCAAAAATCCTACAAAGATGATGATCATGTCAAATGAGTGCGATTACAAACATTACGAGACAATCTTGAGTCATTACATATGAATGACTTAAAATCAATTTCAACCTATTTTAATCGAGTTTAGCTTATAGTCAATCAGTTGAGAGTCAACGGTGAAAAAATTCCAGACATTAGAGTTGTAGAAAAGATCCTGTGATCTTTGACTATAAAGTTTAATTACATTGTTGTAGCAATTGAAGAATCACAAGATATATCAATCATGTCAATGAAGAAGTTGATGAGTTTGTTATGTTCACACGAGCAACGGATGAATTAGAAAGCCATAAGCTCAAGTCCCAAGTAAGCTTTACAAAGCATGATGAATTACCAAAATCATGAAAGCCACCAAGGTGATCGAGGTTGTGGTAGATAAGGACGAGGATGAGAACGGGGATATGGAAGATGTGGATATTCTAATTCCATCAACAAAGAAAAATCAAGTGATAGCAATTTTCAAAAATATCAAGAAGGTCATAATGGAGTAGGTAACAAATCTAATGTTCAATGTTTTAGATGCAAAAAATATAGACATTATCAAAACAAGTGTTGTACCAATATGTTGAATGAGTCTACAGAGCATGCAAATACCACATATATGGAAGAGAATCCGGTACCCATGTGCAAATCAATTATGCCAGATATGAAGTACAACGATACATGGTACCTTAATACTGGATGCAGTAATCACATGTGTGGAAGGAAGGAGCTTTTCTCATATCTGGATGAATCTATACATGGAGAAGTAAATTTCGAGAATAAATCCAAAATTTCTGTTATAGGCAGAGGTGACATCAATATTAAATCCAAAGACGGTACAAATATTACTATTATTGATGTTTATTTTGTGTCAAGCCTGTATTGGAACTTACTGATATTGGCCAACTTTCTAAAAAAAGATATAGAATTGATATCTAGAATAAAGTTTGCACAATCAAAGACAAAAATGACAAAATGATTACAATAGTACAGATGACAAAGAATCACATATTTCCTCTCACCTTGCAAATAAGAACATTGATGAATTTTTTAACGATTTTGAAAGATGAAGAATGGTTATGGCATTTTTAGTATGATCGTCTGAACTTCTGTGGGCTGAAACCATTAGCTCAGAAAAAAATGGTAACAGGCTTACCAGCAATTAAAGTTCCTGATTGATAATGTGTAAGGTGTATTCATGAAAAATAACATAGAGACTCTTTTCTAGTTAAAAAAGCTAGAAGGGCTAGGCAACCTTTACAGTTAGTGTACACAAATATCTGTGGCCCAGTTGAAGTATAATCACTTGAACACAAAAGGTATATTTTAATCTTTGTAGATAATTTTACCAGAAAGATTTGGGTATATTTTCTTAAAGTAAAATTAGAGGCCTTTGAGAAATTTAAAGAATTTAAGACTTTTATAGAAAAACAAAGTGATTATTATGTAAAAACCTTGAGATCTAATAGAGGAGGAGAGTTTACTTCAAATAAATTTTCAAATTTATGTAAAAGCCAAGGGATCCAATGTCAGTTGACAACTAGTTATACACCTCAACAGAATGGCATAACTAAAAAAAAAATAGAACAATTTTTGAAATGGCTAAGAGCTTACTAAAAGCTAAAACTCTACCATAGCCTTTTTAGGTGGAAGTTGTTGCCTATGCTGTATTTTTATTAAATAAGTGTCCCATAAAAAGTATTCTTAGAAGAATCCCAGAAAAAGCTTGGAGCGATAACAAGCCAGAAGTCTCTTTCTTGTGCATATTTCGATATCTTGCATATCCACATATTCTGGATGAGCGAAAATAGAAACTGGATGACAAAAGTAAAAAGTGGATTTTCATTGGCTATAATGAAATGACTAAGGGTTACAAATTTTAGAATCATGTAAAAAAGAAGTGACTGTGAATAAAGATGTCCAGTTCATTGAAGATTAAGCATTGGCATAGAATCAAAGAGATAAACAACAACAAGGTGTTATCATAGAAGATGAACCAAAGTCAATGGAAACAAAAAGATCTTCACCTGACAGTTCATTCTCTAGAAACTTTTCTCCACCAATAGTAGTTCCAGAGACATCAAAGCGTCTTTAACGAACATGAGTAATGCAAGCTCATTTGTAAGACTATGTGGTTACATATAATAATGATCATAAAGATATATCTACTGATAAAACTATTGTGGACTTTTACTTATTTGTAGATTGTGACCCAGTTTCCTATGAAGATAGAATAACTGATGAATGATAAATTCAAGCAATGCATGATAAGATTCATTTAATAGAGAAAAATGACACATGAGAACTGACTACTTTACTACCTAGGAAGAAACCTATTGGAGTCAAATGGGTGTACAAGACAAAGTATAACCCTGATAGTCAGGTGGATCACTTAAAGGAAAGACTGGTTGTAAAAGGATACAAATAGAAGCCTGGAATTGACTACTTTGAAGTATTTGCACCAGTTGTCAGAATAGATTTTATTCGGATGATTGTAGCACTTGTTGCTCAAAACCAAAGGAAAATTCATTAGATGGATGTGAAATTAACATTTCTGAATGGCTTCTTTGATGAAGAGGTCTATGTTAAGCAACCACCTAGTTATATGAAGAAAGGACAAAAGAAACAAGTTTACAAATTGAATAAGGCATTGTATAGGCTGAAACAATTACCTTATGCTTGGTGTAGCTGGATTGATGCATACTTGCTGCAACAAAATTTCCAGAAATGTCTTTATGAGCATACTCTATATATCATGTCAAAACCTAATGGTGATCTCATTATTATTTGTATTTATGTTGATGACTTGATATTTATAGGAAATTGCAAAGAGATGTTTGATGAATTCAAGAAGGGAATGATTAGCCAGTTTGAGATGATAGACATGGGATTGATGTCCTATTTTTTAGGCATTGAAGTGCCTAAAAAATATGCCAATGACATTTTAAAACATATAAAAATGGAGTCACTTAAGCCTATCCAAATACTAGTTGCAGAATGGTTAGAGTTGAAGAGGGGAGAAACTGAAGAATTAATAAATTCCATATATTTCAAAAGCCTAATTAATAGTTTGAGATATCTGACTTACAGTAGACCAGATATTGCCTATGATATAGGGATTATTAGTCGATTTATAAAAGAACCTCATGAGCAGCAAAATAAATTTTATGGTATATGAGTAATACCCATGATAGTGGGATCTTTTACTCTTACTCTAATAGTTTTAGTTTGGTAGGATACACAGATAGTGATTAACAATTAATGTGGAAACTTGAAAAGGCACTTCTGGGTATGTTTTCTTTTTTGAACAAGGATCTTTTTCATGGTTTTCAAAGAAAGAACAGGTTGTTGTGCTTACCACAGCAGAAATAGAGTATATGACCGCAACTTCTATAACATGTCAAGTAGTTTGGCTTCGTAGGATGCTTGGTAAATTAATACACAAATAAATAGGTCCCCCAAAGATCATGTATGATAATAAGTCAACTATTGCATTGGCCAAAAATCCAGTTTTCTATAGGAGAAGTAAGCATATTGGCATCAAGTATCATTATATTCATGAGTTAGTAAAAAATGGTGAAATTAAACTAGAATTTTGTAAGTTTGTGAATCAAGTTATAGACATTCTGACAAAACCACTAAATGTGGATGCGTTCAAGAAACTGAAGATAATACTTAGTGTTATTTCAAAATCAAATTTAAAGGATGTTATTAAAAATAATCTAAATTAGATTTGGAAAAAAAAATCATAAAGGTCGAAGTCTTAAATTGTAGAAACTGAAGCTTCAATTGTAACAAGATAAGGCTAGAATTTGAGATAAGCCTTGTTATGGGCAAAATCCAGTTTTGGGTAATGGAAAGGCAAAAGTCCAGCAAAGACCAAGAACTAGTTAGAGACGGCTCATATCGCCAAGATCTTACCACCTCACCAACCGCGAGGCCAAGATGCAAGTAAGATCCGAAGCCAGAGGGATAGCTCACTAGAGCTTGCCTTGCCAAGAGTGAAGCTCACCTCATTGGAAGAAAGCGAGCAGTGACCCCAAGCCAAGCATCTCAGCTCGTAAGACCAGGCGCATTGTCTAGCTAAAAGATCAGCGAGATGGGAATACCAAACAAACTTATATCAAGTCTTAAATCTAGCAGACATATGGGGCCCGCCCATAGAAAGTAATCTGCAAGAGCCGGTTTGTAAGAGATTACTGTCTTGTAGATTTAATGTTTATAATAATGTATTTGTAATATATAAAATTATAATTGTAACCTTTTTCCTTCTATAAATAGGAGGAGGAGGACCCCTGTAGAACAGGCTGAAACTAAGATACTGAAACTCTGTAAAATTTACTTCAGATTAATAAAAGCTACTATCGACGTAAGGACCAATACTGCCTGATTTTAACCGAACCACATTAAAAATACTGCATTTGGTTGCTCTTCTTCCTCTCCACCGTCTTCATCCTCTTGTTTGTTTCTCACTTCATCTACCAGAAAGTAGTTTGGGGATAAAAGAACTACACTAGTCGATTGGAGTTTAGCCCAGAACCAAATTTCAACATCAATAAGCCTTAAGTCTTTAGCTTTGGCATGCAACAGATAAAGTTTAGTGAACATAAAGTTGATCTGTTGGGATAAACCTTAAGCCTTTTGTTGACGTCGAAATTTGGTTCGTATGGATGACCCAAACTTCAACCAATGGGAAGAGATTCGGTGGACTCCTAAACTATAACCTGGTGTAGAAGTCTAAGGAAGAAGAAGAAGAACACAATATTTTTTAACGTGGTTCGGCCAAATTCAGACGGCATCGAACCCTACGTCCACGAATGATTTCATTATTAGGAAAATGCTTGCAGTGTACATAGTTTTACAGGAGCTTCTCTCTAGTGAACTCCATGGCTCTCTTCTCTCTGAGCTCTCTCCTCTCACTGTGAGTTACAACGAGTTCTCTCTATTTTCTATTACACAGAGCTTATATACAAAAGGCTAAGTCTACCATTCAGCTATTGCAGGCTCTCTATCAATCAGCCCCCTGCTGATTGCCTCTTCCTTGGTCCGCCTGCCTAGCTGGCCTTGGCTGAGGAAGGCTTCTTTCGAGGCCAGCCCAAAAAACACATACAACACCTTTATTTTTGGAATATAACAGATAAAGCTTAATAAAGATAATATTGATTTGTTAGGATAAAGCTGAAGATTTTTCTTTTTATCTTATTAATTTAGTTTTGTCTATAAATATAATTTGTTTCAATTTTTGTAATACAATCAAAAAGTAAGGAAGGAAAATAGGTTAGCAAACTTGTGAGTTAGATAAAGTGCAGCATTTTTTTCTGTATTGAATTAAAGTTGTGATAAAAAAAATCTTTTTTCTTATATTCTTCTTTATAAATATTCTTTTTTTATTTTATTTTTTTTGATTTTTTATTCTAACATTATTTATTCGTACGAACAAATGGGACAATTTCGTCCACAAAAATATAAGCTTAATGTCATCCATGGCGGCTTGTTTTCAAAGGAGGTTTATAAATTTTTCAAAAACGCGGAAAACAACGTGTCCTTGGACCAAACCTTGGGGATGTGGAAGCAATTTATCCAAATTCTTTGTTACTAATGAGTGCCGTGTGGGTATATCAGTAGACCACAAGTACATAGCCAGTTGAGACCTGAATGTTGCAGTAAATGACGTGATTTTTTCTCTTTCCCAACTGTTTTTCTATTTCTTTCTTCTTTGATTTTTCTAACTTCAATACCTTCTAGTTTCTCAAGAATCAAGAGAAACTCCTTTGTTCATTATTTTTTACACTCACATCTGTAAAAAATTTCATCTACCAGTGTAATAGTTGAGTTTTTTTTTTTAGGATGAATCAAAGAGATCTCCACTTTATCTCTCAAAGATATAGATCAAAAAGCAATAACTAATGTTCATTAATATGTTTGTGATTCTATATCTTTCTATTTCTTATTAGTTTTCTCTAAACATTTCTAACTGTGTTGAGTTTTTTTTTTTTTTAGGATGAATCAAAGAGATCTCCACTTTATCTCTCAAAGATATAGATCAAAGATACAATAACTAATGTTCATTAATATGTTTGTGATTCTATATCTTTCTATTTCTTATTAGTTTTCTCTAAAAATTTCTAACTATGTTTATGAATAATTTGACTCATTAATTTTTTTTGTTATTGCTATAGAAATGTTCACTAATTTGAAGATTAAATGCTATAACTTTAGAAACTTCACTGATAGGTTGAGTGTTTGCAGAATTTTTTTTATTTGATCAATATTGACATTTTTTTACTGGAATGAAACTTTTTTATTAAATTTTTTATATTAAATTTATTTTTAATAATATAATATTCAACTTATTTATCAAATGTTATTTGTTTTAGTTATAGAAATTTTCCTAAAAAAAGCAAAGAAATATAAGCGTAGTATGAATAAATATAACTACTTTTTTAAAAAAGAAAAAAAAAACTCAGTATTCCTCTTCAATTCTCATTGGAATGTAGGTTTGGTCTTCAATACTAAAACTCTCTGAAAGGTTCCTTCAAATTTTGCTATACGTTTCCTGCCCAGCTCTACTCGATAAAGGTAACTGATATGACTTGAGTTGCAAAATAATTAGTAAATAAGAATATTATATATAGGATTTGACTGTTTCGTTGAAAGACATTTTTTATAAGAAAATCTTATTTTCTGGTATATAAGTGAAGGATTTTCATGTCATGTATATATCTTGTGATTGAAAAAATAATGCATAATTTTATGATAGTAAAAGAAAGTTACTTTCTCTCTAAAAAAGAAGATGTAATTTTCTACTATACTCCATATTTAATATTGAACAAGTAGAATATTTTTTGTCATTTTAATATATTATAATTATAAATATAAATAAATAAAATTATTCTTATTGAAAATTTTTTATTCAAACCCCTAATTACACTTGAATTTATGCATTAATTTTGTTTTGAATAAGATTCTGATATATATCTACACACAATTAAACAAGATAGAATGAACAAAAATAAACGAGAGTATCATCATTTTTAAGCTCCAAACAATGAAACTAATGCGGATTTAAATTATCTCTTTTTTTTTCTTATCATTAATGTCACCACAAAGAAAAATAAACAGAAATTATCCTGTGATCTGAAAATTATAAGTCCTACTTCAGATATAAAAGCACAACAAGCAGAAGCTATATATACCTTTGAATGTAGAGGGTTAATTTCTCGTTTTGTTCTTATTTTGCATGAATTCTCCAATCAAAATTTCGTTGAGAAGTTCATGAGTTGATATTCAATCATGAAACGGTTTACATTTCTCCAATCCTTCGGGAGTAATATTAACGAAACAATGATTGGCAAAAATAAACTTTGCAGTTAATTGTTGCAATATCGTGATCGTAATATTACTGTTACACTAAACTTTATAATAATAATTTTTTGTAATTTTATTTTCAACAACTGGCAATTATCATAAACTAATTATAATTGTAATTCAAAACCCTAATATTTAGAACCCCAACGGTTGACATAGAGAATTTAAAGAACCCAAATGTGAAATGAGTGTTTTTCTAAAAAATTAATTTCAGCTAGTTATATATCTTTATCTACCTTTTTAACTAAAGTGCATTGTTTTACCTTTTTTTTTTTTCCTGATAGCACATGGATAGTTAAGCTGTTATCTTATTTTGGGAAGGGTATAACACATGCCTGATTATTATTAATATTTTTTTGTATCTTTCTATTATAGTAGCTGAGGTATAAAATCTGGGAATATGGATTGTAATGATTAAACAATGATTTTATAAAGATATTTCGAACTCTGTAACGAGCATAGCAATATCTGGAAGACCTACCTTCAATACAAAAATAGAGTGTCTTCTTCTTTTGCTGCTGAATTTTCCTTTTTCCCATTTCCATTCCCATCAGTGGTTTCAGAGCCTGATTATTCACTCCCTTTCACTGCAATGGTGAATATCCATGATTTGGTGCAGATCCAAAACAAGTAACAAGCAACTGATGAGAAGATTGAAAGTGTGATGAAACAAATGGATGGATTGGAGCTACAAATGCAAGATTAGTTTCAAGTATAACTAGAATATATTCAATAGATGTTCCTACAATTAAAGGGGAAAAAAAAACCAAAAAGAAGCTCAGGATTCGGATTCCTCAAACCTTAGGGATCTGGAAAATAAGCAAGTTAAGAGAGATAAGGGTGAGCCACTAGGAGTAGGGGAAAGTGGAACCAACAAGGGACTAGAAGAGAAATTTATGAAAGTTAAAAAAAAAAAAAAGAAGTCAATATCTGGACTTTCCCAGATTTGATGAGTTTAGTTTTAGATCTTGGAAGAGCAGATGTGAGCAATACTTTATCATTAAAAGTTCCAAAATCTCTAAAGCTTAAATTGTTGCTGAGGAGTTTGGAAATGAAGGCTCACTCTTGGCAACTGTATCATATGCAGTCCAAAGGTATGGACTATATATGTTACTTGGAGAAAATTAATGCAAGATTTAGTAAAAAGATTTGGTGGGGGAATTTTGAAATCCATTAGCTAAATTGATGAATTTAAAACAAACTAGGACCTTGAGGAGTATATGTTGGTCCCAAAAATATAAAGATCTTACCCATTTTACAAATGTAAAAATATATACTCTTTTGAAATAGATTGGATTCTTTTTAATTTGTAAAGCGAAAGTCTTTAAAAAAAGTTATCTTTGGAAGCTTATTAGATAATCAAGATTATATTGGAGTTACTGATATGATGTGATATAGAGTTAAAGAAACAATTATCAATTAAATAGGTTATATGAGAGTGCAGTGGAAACAGTTAAACTACAAAATTGTTATAGCAAAAACAATTTGCAATAGAATTGTAATTATGTAGTAAAGATAAATTGTAGTGAACCAATATTGTAGTAGAACACCAAAAAGGATAAAGTGCAAAAATATAAAAATGCAGTAAAGATAAATTGTGTAGAATTATAAAGAACAATAAAAACATAAGATTTTTAAAATGGTTCAACTTCAACTGAAACCATAGTATAAAGGAGAATCCATTCTGGCTTCTAAGAATACCCCTCTTGTGATGAATAAATGGAAATACTATCTTATCAATTTATGGCAAT
>JANHAO010018027.1:0-13784 GCA_026873985.1 Saraca asoca
CAATTCATGTTTTTCTTCTTCATCATTTTAAAGGAAATATTTGAATCAAAATTACTTTAAGATTCACTTACAAAAGATCTAAAAAGAAAATAAATCCTAATTTTAAATGTTGATCTTTCAAATCACGAACTTTGATCCAAAATCCTAAAAAAGGAAAACATCAAAGTAAATTGTTAGATAATAAAATTGAAATTGAAGTATTTGTAGTTTATCAACATCAAAACAGAATGTATAGCCACAAGGCTAACAATCTCATTGAAATATAGTTTGCCAATATCAAAATGGAATGTATAGTTAGGATGACCTAAGCTAATAGTGTCCTACTATTGTGGCTGTCCAGGACTTTTGGCTATTGGTACTCAAACTATTAGGTGGGGTGGCTATGGTGGCACTGGATGCATGTAGGTAGGAGGCAGTTGGTAGTAGTTAAGGGGCTGGTGGTAGTATGAATGAGTATAAGGTAGAGGAGAAGGTGGCAGAGGTTGACTTTGCTACTGGTCTTAAGTCTGCATAAGGTACTCCATCCAAGCAGTTGTATCTACTGTTGCATCACAATCATAGTTCACATGAGCTGGTGCAGCGTAGCATATGACACATTCTCAGTGTGAGATGTAGCAACCGATGTAGCCATCCCCATAGTGGTCTTGGACACCCCAACCTGTAGACCTATCCTTTTTTGGTCCCATCGATGATGTCCACCCACAAATCACGATTAGATGGCCTCGTCACATTATCAACTGTGTCCTCAGAGCCCTCAAGACTTCTTTATGCCAAGTCCTCCTTTCTTTTGTTGAAATTCTCATTCAAACTTAAGTAATTAATTATTTGTAATATTTTTACTACCAAATATATAATATGTTAATAACAAAAATGTAAGTTAAGAAAAACTGCTTACGTTGGACTGTGCAGCTCAAGGTGAGACCCACTGGCTATTCTTTTGGGTGTTGGTACGGTGGAACAAGCTATTCATAGGCAACTCGATCTTAGTCTCATGTATATGTACCACATGAAAATTTTCATGGATAATATAAATTGTGGCATATGAACATAGCTACTATAATGTATATAGCATAAATAACATTAAGTTAAATAATGTTACCATGTACAGCCGATGCTTTGATATAGAGATGGATCCGCTTGTGAATAGGGAGGAATCTTATCCAACTGCATCCAAGACCCTGTTCCTCTTATTTTACTCTAACTTGGACTTGAATTGAGGATTTTTCTAATACTTGAGAAGGCCTTCCCTCTTCTCGTCTTGATCTAACTCGGTTCAGTGGGCCTCTTCTCCCTACATTGTTCTAGTATTTTCATATTTTGTTTATCAAAATTAATTGAAATAGGAGAAAATCACAACATATTTGTGAAAATATATAGGAGAAAATATTTATAGAATTTCTTTATTTTGTAAATAGTTCCATCATTATATTTTCTCCTACTTAGTAAATAATAAACAATAACCAAATCTATTTATGGAATTAATAGTTAATATCTACAAGATAGTTACTAATTTAAAATTTAATAAAATCAAAATATATATAATTTCTAAAAGAAAAATATTTTCTAACTAAAAATTTACATAATTCGTAAAGTAATTCAAGCAGCACTACTAACTATGTCATTTAACTATTTCATCCTACTTAATCCAATTCAAAATGTATATAATTCCTAAATATAATTCACTAGTTATAATTAGTCAATCCTAATTTAAACATACAAGAAAATACAATTAATAGTTGCAAATTAACTCCAACAACATAAAAAATTGGAAATAACTAATTAACTAAGAATTAAAAATATTTACTAACCTTAGTGTCCAAGCAATAGAAGTGACAAAAAAACTAGTATAGAAATTGAAGTCCAAAACTATAGAAAACAAAATAAGATAAAGTAATTAACCTATAAGACAAGTAATACTTGAACAAAAACAATCGGTATAAATGTAAATAAAGCAGTTAGAACAAATTAATTAGTTTATATTTGTGAATAATACCTTAAAAGCAAAGGAATTAAACTAGGAAAGTAAAAGAAGAGCTCTAATGAAACACATAAAGTAGAAGGAAAATGCAAATGAGGGATTGATTGTGCGCTTGATGTTTTAAAAGTTTGTCAAATTTTCAACGGATTTTTTCTGTTGGAAATCAATCATACATTAAAATTTATTAGAACTAGTGAGTATTTTTTTTCAAAATTCATGTCTATTTTTTTTACGAATTTTAATGTATAATGAATTTTAGATAGATTTTTTATTTAAATATTTCTGATGAATTTTTTGACAGATTATTGTCATCAATAATCAATGGCCTTTTCATTATCAGTTGATTTTTTTAATGGAAAAATTCATCAAAAATCATGTAATTTTTGTAGTGATCATGAAATAAGTTAAGATAATAAAGTTTATGTTATGGGTGTGAAAATTACAAAAGGTAAATATTGAATCATAAAATTTTAGAAATATACCAACAGTGATATTAGAGATAGGTTGGCTTATTTCCAACTATGTAAGTGTTATATGAGATTTTTGCATGTTTTATGTGTTTCTCGATTGATTTACTTACATATTATGCTCACGTATTTCACATAAATATACATAATATTTTAGGATGTATTTTCGTATCAATATATTCCAAATAATATATATATATATTTATAACTTCTGTTAAAATTTCTTTGTTTTTATACATAATCAAAGAAAATCAATCTAAGTTTTGATGTCATTGGATAATATGTTCACATGTTATTATTTATTTTATGGTCATATTTTAAACTTTTTTCCTCAATGTAATGTTAAATCATATACTATAAAATACTGTATGATTAGAAAGTCTATTTTTCAAGCTTTTAATGGAGATAAAATATAATTAATTTTGGGTAGAAATAAGTAAGTTTAAAGGATTTGAAATCAAGGGTCAAAGTAGCAATTTCAAAAAAATCTGGACTTTTCAAAATCATGCCTAAACTTCATAGGTAGCCATACTCAGCTTCTAGAAGGCAACAAAACCTTCTCAACTTTGGTTGTCCATGTGAAAAAATGTCATTGAATAATAATGGACTATTTTTTCCTCAATAATAAGTAAGATAATAAATATAATTGTTGATAGTTGATTTAGGTAATTAGTCAATCGAGGATTCTGAGAACCAAACTTCTATTAAGAGTGCAAAGAATGCAAGAAAATGGCTAGAGATTCAGAGGAAGAGTGGAGAGAACATGGAGAGTTTTATCGTGGTTCGGCTAAAGTTAAGATGACCCCTATGTCCATGGTGATTATATTGGCTTTAAGTGGTTGTTTTACTATATAGAGCAACAGTACATATGTCTATGGCTATTTTTGCAGAGTTTCTACATGTATTTCACTATATCTTATGCAATGGCTCTCCCTCCCTATTTATAGAAGCCGGGAGGGTTACAAGTTGTAATTTATCATTATAAAACTATGATTAAACATGCATTGAGCATTAAATGCTAGACGTCAAGTAATAAATACGAGGCAAATCATTTTCAGACTTTGGAGGTTGATTTGTAAGTTGGTAGAGTATTCAAACTATCTGTTAGACATTAGCTGTTCCCAATTACACCGAGAGAAGCTTGCTATAGCCTTTGGCCAGTTGGAAGCTTTGAGCTTGCACTACGCAACTTGCTACCTGGCTTCAGTGACCTCACTTCAAGTTGGGCCACGCTTTCTCGCCCTTGACCTGAATCTTTAGTCCTCTACTGGTCCATTCTGCCTACCCTAAAAATGCTCATAACAGCATGTTAATGGTAAAAAGAGGGAATGGGGTGGAAGTCCCACATCGATGAGAAGTCGGGTGACCTTGTACCTTATAAGGTGAAGGTACACTCCTCCCTAGTGAGGGCCCTTTTGGGGAACAAGATCTTTGTGAAGGACAAAATCGTGTGGCCACAAGATTAGCTAAATCGGATAATACCTCACACAGGGGCAAGGCTTATTCCGACCATCATCATTTGGGATGCCTGGTGGGACTCCCAAGACCTCACCACACACAACCCCACCCAACTTGGGGGGCTTATGCTAATGGTAAAGAGAGGTAAGGCGGTAAAAGTCCCACATCTATGAGAAGTCGAGTGACCTTGTGCCTTATAAGGCAAGGGTACGCTCCTCCCTAGCGATTGCCCTTTTGGAGAACAAGATCTCCTCGAAGGACAAAATTGTGCAGCCACAAGATCAGCGAAATTGGATAATACCTCACATAGAGGCAAGGCTCATTCTGACCATCATCATTTAGCACGCTTGGTTGGACTCCCAAGACCTCACCACGCACAAGCCCACCCCACTTGGGAGGCTTATGTTGATGGTAAAAAGAGGCAAGGCAGTAGAAGTGCCACATCGATGAGAAGTCGGGTGATCTTGTGCCTTATAAGATGAGGGTATGCTCCTCCCTAGTGAAGGCCCTTTTGGGGAACAATATCTCCCCGAAGGACAAAACCATGCGGCCACAAGACCGACTAAAGCGGACAATACCTCGCACGGGGGCAAGGCTCATTCCGATCATCATCAATAATTAAATGAGCGCCAATTAATAAAACATTAAAATAATCTTACAATTCAGAAAATTAAAATAAAATAATAATTACATAATAGTTAAGTAAATTAATTTGTCATTATTTTTAATCTAAATCGTATACAACTTAAAAACTAAATAAAAATTATAATTCTCATCTTGAAAAATTATTAATTTTGTTTTGCTATGTTTTTTAATATTAGAAAGATGTAAACAATTGATGTGTATCATTGCTTGCAAAAATGGCTTATGAATTTAGTTGAATTATTTTGCTAATAACATTAATTCTTTGTTCCGAGCTGAGATTTGAAATAAAGGTTTGGCCTAGTATCAATTAGAATGAAGTATTGCTCAAATTCTCCATTGACATCACATGTTGCTTTTACCACTAATCTGCTTTTTGGATCAGTCATCGTTTCACAATCTCTATTGTTGTTAATATGTACGAATCCATTGTATCATAAAAATATATAAAAAATTGAGTTATGACATTGCTTCATAGAAATATATAAAAAAATTTGAGTTATCACAAGTATATATTTAAAAACTATCCTTATTATTTAATGTACTGAAAAAGGATACAAATAGGATGCATCAATTAATAATGTTATAAAAATCCATTTAACAATTAAAATAATAAATATATTTGAAAATAGTTTTGCTAATAATCTCAATCAATTAAAATTATCCTCCAATCAAAATGTGGCAAGAATGAATGTTAATAAATTCTAGAAGTTGTATATATATATTTTACAAAATATGCCTACAATCATTTTATGGCTTTTAATGTAATCCACTAATTACTTAACATTTTCTATATAAATTGGTAAGTCTAGTATATATTTTTTACTCCTGTCATTATATTAAAACCAATGTACATACCTTGTTTATTATGTCACAAACTCACAAGTCCTTGGAAAAGATAATAATCTATAAATATGCATGATATTACTTTTATTTCGTCTTCAATTATTTTAAAAGACGATTCATATAGATTTGTTTTATAGATTTTTCCTCTTTGATATGAGAACCATAAATAGGACGAGTCAGTTTCACAAGACTTAGCATGAATGTAGAAAATAATAAAAAAAAAACTATCAAATTTCATTAATGATGTATAAGAGATTTAAGAATCTCAATAATAGAAAAGGATGCTATGAATGTCGGTCAAGAGATCTTATCTCCGAGTTGTTCATTCAATATATATATATATATATATGTATGTATAAGACCTAGAACATAGAAAATATCTTATCCTTACCTTAGAGATATATATTCTTTAATTTATATAGAATGCGAGATGAATGAAAAGGCTTGACAATAAAAGTATCTTACTAAGCATTTCTTTTGGCTGGACATGAAGCATGATGTAGAAAAGCTTTCTGGAAATTGTATAACTTGTAAAGAAGCTAATTTTAGAATCATGCATCATGGCCTTTATAGCCCACTCGCCATTCCTAGTAAACTCTGGATGGACATTTCCATGGATTTTATGCTTAGTTTACCATGGTCCAATAAGGGGAAGGATTCAATTTTTCTTATGGTTGATAGATTCTAAAAAATGGCTCACTTCATTCCATATAACAAAATCGATGATGCTACGCATGTGGCTCATTTGTTCTTTAGAGAAGTTGTGAGGTAGCATGGAGTGCCTAGGACCATTGTTTTGGATAGGAATGTGAAGTTCTTAAGCTACTTTTGGAAAGTCCTTTGGGATAATTTGGAGACAAAATTGTTGTCTTCTACCATCTGTCATCTTCAAACCGATGGGCAAGTGCAAGTAGTTAATAGGACTCTATCTAGGTTATTAAGATCTATCATCCAAAAGAATTTATAGAATTGGGAACAATGCCTCATGTGGAGTTTGTATACAATAGGAGTGTAAACTCGGCCAATCAACATGATGTGAAAATGAGCGACTAAGCTAAGACTCACCAATAGGGTTTGCATCTACCAAGATACCACTCAAGGGATTAATGAGCAAAAAATATTACTACTTTTATTTCATCTCATAATCTTGCTTTTAGAATGTTAATTGAGTTTAATTTAGTTAATTGGCCTTATTTTGTAATTTAGTCTTAATTTGAAGCTTAATTGAATTAATTGCTTATTGTTGGGGTTTTGACACTATTTTAGGTTTTGGGCTATAACTTGAGCTTTAGATGTCAGATTAGGTAGATATTTATATGGTTGGAAAGCTAAGAGAAATTTCTACAACTTTCATGTTGAGGCTAGAGTTCAGTTTTACTACTAAAAGTCTCTAAATTTAATGTCAAATTGACCCAAAGTTTCTGTATAAAATTGACCATGTCACAATGTTTGGACTATTATTTTGTGTTATTTTATGGCCACCTTTAAGACCTTTTTGACTTTGTGTTTTGGCTGTTTTACCATTTTATTTCTTTTATTTTTTTGGTGAATTAAGACTTGGGTTTGTGTTGTGTGTGGACTATGAAACAACTAATGTTTTTAGCCAGCCTTTGTTTTGGCGGATTGGTTAGCATTGTATTGGACTTAAGTAGCTTGTTGACTTGGTTGTTTGTTTGGGTGTTTAGTTGGGCTTACTTAGGTTTTGAATCCAGACCATTTTGGAGCCTAATGGCTATGAGAGGAGGTATGTTTCCCTTAATCGTTCAGATTTGGCAAATTGAGAATTGAAGAGTATTCTTTTTTAAGCAAAGTGCTCTCCTAGAGTTCTTACTAGAACTTGAAGATTTATCAAAGAGTTTCCTCTTTGTGGCATCAATCTTCATCCCTTATCACTCTCCTTCTATCTTTCTAGAGTGTAGTGTGAATATCCTTCTTTTTTCTTTCAATTTTGGCTGCTGAATTTTTGAATTGGAGATAGATCCATAAGCATCTCCAAGGGAGATCGCATTAGTTTAGTATCAGAGCTTCGACTCTTCTAATTCAAGTGATATTTCTTCTTTTCCCCATGTTTGTTGCTTCAATTTTCCTCTCATTTTTGTGCTGAAGACCTTTGCATTTTTGTTTTGAGCTCAATTGCTTGATCAATTGTTGTCCAAATAAGTTGCAATTGCTTGTTGAAAATTTTTGCTGCTGTTTTGGTCTGTTGACTGAATTATGCTTCAATTTTTGGCAATTTTTTGCATCAAATTTGTGCAGAAAAATTTTATGATCTGATTGTACAATAAGTGTTTGATGTTAGCTTTTTTTGAGTTAATTATTTTCTAGTTATTTGCTTCATTTAAAGTTCATTTCCTTTCTTGTTCTAGTGGAGGTTCTACTGAAATTTCTACGGAATTTTCCTCTTGTTTCTTGTTGCATTCCAAGTGTTTGTTGATTTGTGTTAGTGTCCTTTCCTTTGTGTTTGCATGTCAACCAGTGTGGGACTGAATTACACAACATTTGGTGTGATTTGGAACAATTTTCTCTCACAATTGCTTCAAAAACTTGTTGTTGTCCCCTATTTGTCCCCTACTGGCCGAAACTTTGGCCTACATTTTCCAGAATTTTGGCTGCTATCCATACTTGGTTTTTTATTGTGTTTTGCAACTTAGATATATTCATTTTGAGTAAATATATTTAGAAATTGATTTGTACAAATTGTTCTTGAATTTAGGTGTCTTTGGGCTACTAAAATATTTTTGCAAAGAGCTGAAACACAAAAAATTCTGGATAGCACCTACATTGTTGATAAAAATCAAGAGAGAAGTGAATAAACAAAAGTATAAAGGGAAAAATAAAGAAAAGAAAAGTGTGACAAAGAAAAACAGGAAAGAATAAAAGAAAATGGCAAAAAGAAAAAGTTACAAAAAGAAAGATATGTACTATCCAACAAGGGAAATTTTCTACAACTTTTTTAGCTAAGTCCTAGCCTATCTAGAGAGTTGTTTTGAGTCAATTTCCTTCGTGATTAACTTGAATATGTCATTGTTGGATTGCATGATCAAAATACGAGTTTAGAAATCAAATTGTGGTGCAATTGCATGAATATTTCCCCTGTTTTTCCTTGAAATCCTTTGAAATTTTTTTGTAATTTTTTCTGAAATTTCCCCTATTTGGTCGAAAGTCTCACTTCTTCTTATTGTTCAATTCCTCTTGTGTTTCTTGCTCATTCCTTGCTTCTTTGTACTGTTAGTTCATGCTACATTTTAATGACTTGAGTGTTGAGTGATTTTTGATTCCTATTTTGTATAACCTCCAAGATTTGTCACTTAGTTCACATAGGACTCAAATGAGAGGACTATAGTAGTAAAAGGTAAGAGTGTGTGAGCATAATTGAGGGAAAAAGCCTAATTGTGTGAACAAACATGAGTGGAGTGGTCATAAACACTTGTGAGGGTGTGAATTAGTGAGGTCCATCTCCTAACATTTATTTTGTAGAATTTATTTCTTGCTTAAAGATGGAAGATGGAGGATCTCAACTCAATGAAGTTATGTTTACTCTTAGAGCCATGCAACAACAATTTGAAAGAGTAAATATGAAAATTGATGGGCTTGGTAAAAGACTCACTAATGTGCAGCAAAGTAGACATTCCCATGAGAGAAGAAATAGAAGAAGCCATGACCAACATGGAAACAATGAAAGGGATTGGAGGGGTGAAAGAGAAGAAGGAGAATTGTCCATCCCTTTTTTCCAAGGCAAGAGTGATCTAGAAGCCTACCTAGAATGGGAAAAAGAAAGTGGAGCTAGTCTTTGATTGTGACAACTATTAGGAAGAAAGAAAGTAAAATTGGCTGTTGTAGAATTCATTAATTATGCTATCATTTGGTGGGATGAACTTGTGCAAAGTAGGAAAAGGAACTTGTAAAGACCCTTGGCAACTTGGGAAGAGTTTAAGACAATCATGAGAAAGAGATGTGTCTCTTCACACTAATATAGAGAGTTGTATCAAAAGCTTCAAGGCCTTACCCAAGGTTCCAAAAGTGTTGAAGACTACCACAAAGAGAAGGAGGTGCCAATGATAAGAGCAAATGTGGTAGAGGATAGGAATGCTACAATGTCATGGTTTCTTCATGGATTGAACCATGACATTGCCAACATAGTTGAGCTACTACACTATGTGGAACTTGAAAATATGGTACATATGGCAATGAAGGTGGAGAGATAACTTAAGAGAAAAACCTCTTCCAAAGGTGCTTATCAAGCAAGCTCTTCTTGAAAGACTCCATGGGATAAAAGACAAGATTCAAGAGACTTCTAAGCTTCTAAAAAGAACTTGGCTAAGACTTCCTCTGAACCAAAGGTTAATGATGCAAAAGGCAAAGGAAGATGGAAGTGTCCCAAAGGTAAAGAAACATCAAATGCTTGAAATGTTTGAAACATGGACATTATGTTTATAAATGCAATAACAAAAGGTTTATGACCTTGAAAGCCAATGGTGAAGTTGAATCGGCTAGTGAGCTAGAGAAAGAGGAGGGAAGCTCGAAGTCAAGTGGTGAAAAGAGCATTGACATTTGTGATGTGGTTGTTGAAGGGGAATCACTAGTTGTGAGGAGAACCTTAAGTACCCAATTCAAGGAGGCCAATGAAGAGCAAACAGAGAACATCTTCCATACTAGGTGCTATGTCATGGGAAAGGTGTGAAATGTGATCATTGATGGGGGAAGTTGTTCAAATGTTGCTAACACAACCTTGGTTCAAAGGTTAGCCTTGTCTACCCTAGCTCATCCCACTTCTTACAAGCTTTAATGGTTAAATGAAAGTAGGGAGGTAAATGTATCAAAATAAGATCAAGTTTTGTTTTCTATTGGGAGGTATAAAGATGAAATCTTATGTGATTTTATTCCTATGCAAGCTGCCCATATTTTGCTTGGTAGGTCTTGGAAATTTGATAGACATATCATACAAAATGGCTACCTTAATCGGTATAGCTTCAAAGAGGACAACAAGACCATCAATCTTGTACTGCTCACCCCCAAGCAAATTCTAGAGGATCAAATAAAGGGAGAAAAGACAATGAGTGAAGAAAAAGAGAGAAAGAGAGAAGAAAAATAGAAACAAGAAAAAAAAGAAATGGGGTGTTTTGGCTAAGACTAGTGAAGTGAGGCAAGCATTTTATATCCATAGAGCTATGCTTGGTCTTGCTTGTAAAGGAGCTTATTTGAATTTTAACCATGAAATCATGTTGCTCCTTGTGTTTGTGAGATGGTTTGTAGGTTATGTCAAAGTGTTCTCCAAGGACATACCCTATGGCTTATTATAATCAAGAGGAGTAAAACAATATGTACAACAAGCCAACAAAGTGTTTAAATCAGGTGATTGTAATGTTGGTGCCAATTTTATTATTCCTAACCTCTTTTCTTTTGATGTAGGTTTTGATTCAAGGTTGAATCATTTGAAGAAGGAGGGAGTGATGTGAAAAGGGAGACCAAGCTAAGACTCACTAAGAGGGTTTGCATTTACCAAGGAACCACTTAAGGGATTAATGAGCAACAAATATTACTACTTTTATTCCTTTTCATACTCTACCTCTTAGAATGTTAATTAAGTATAATTAATGAATTGGCCTTGTTTTGTGGTTTGGTCATAATCTAGAGATTAATTGAATCGATTGCTTAGTGCTGGGGTTTTGACACTATTTCAAGTTTTGGGCCATAACTTGAGCTCCAAATGTCATATTAACTTGATATTTATATGGTTGGAAAGCTAAGAGATATGTTGAGGCTAGAGCCTAATTCTACTATTTAAAGTCTTAAAATTTACCATCAATTTGCTCCAAAGTTTTTATCCAGAGTTAACCTTGTCACAATGTTTGGGCTATTATTTTGTGTTATTTTATGGGCCACCTTTGAGACCTCTTATGGCTTTATTTTGGGGCTATTTGAACCTTTTATTTTCCTTATTTTTCTTATTGAATTAAGACTTGAGCTTATCTTGTTTATGGGCTATTTGAAAGCCATATGTTTTAGCTAGCACTAGGATTGGTTCATCCAGCGTTATTTTTGGCTAAGTGTTTGGTCTTATTTTTAGTCTTAATTAGTTTGTTTGCTTGGTTGTTTAGTTAGGCTTATTAGGACCTAAACCTAGCCCATAATTGAGCCTAACTACTATAAGGGGAGGTGTTATGGGTATTTTTTGGAATCATATAAGTGGACTGGTAAAAGCCCAATGGATGAACTTAGCTAATAAGAGCCCAGCTCATCCAAGACTGAGGTTGTTGGACTAAAGCCATTAGGTCATCGAATAATAGCTAAGTTCATTGGTCAACACGGGTTAAAGTAGGCACTTCGGGTCAATGAGAACAAGGCTCAGCTCATAGGATAGAGCATGTATCCATGACCAACAAACCAAGGGAATCTGTTCAATTTCCTACTTTAATAGTAGTCTATTATAGCTATCAACCCTTATTTATTATGTAATCCTAATCACGTCATGATACTTACTCTTATAGATTTACATTCAAATTGTAACCTTCTAACCATTATAAAAGGGGATGAAATCATTGTATAAGACACAATCAGTCATCAGATACAATACACTTAGCAAAAAGGTAACAAAAGCTGTGGACATAGGGGTCAAATTGACTTTAGTTGAACCATGTTAAAAACTTCTAGTATCTCCTTGTTCTTCTTCTCTCTCTCTTTCTCTTTTTGCAGTCAAATTACAATTTTAGGGTCCTGAACTTGGGTTAACCGGATATGACCGTCAACATTTTGGTGCTAGAAGGAGGGCCCTAAACTACATTCCTTATTATTTTCCAATGGCTAGAAGAAGAACCACCAAGAGTTCAGGTGCTGTAGTTAGCCAAATAGATGGTCATATGGAACAATAGAGGGATCTAGTCCTTCTCTTGTTAGGCACTTCCACCATCCCCACCACATGTGCTACTACTGACATACCCCTAGTAGCCTCACACCAACCTGATATTATTGATGGAATACAAGCATGGCATCAGCATCATCAGGTGCTCGAGAAAATAGTAGGAGAGTTACCTAAGGTGGTTAGGGCATTGACTCAGGCATAAGCCCAAGGCTCATGAGAGTTGGTTAGGGGTGTTACATAGAAAGAAGCTCTCTAACAACCATGGGAAGAAGCTCGGAGGAGAGGCTAACTAGAGAAGTACTTTAGCACCCTCATTTAGCTCATTCTACCAACTCACAACTAAGGTTAGAGGTCCATCGAGTTCATGAGGATGATGAAAGAGATCACCAATAGTGTGGGGGCTCACGTCAAGCTAAAGGCTCTAATAGGTCCAATACGAAATGTGTCTCAGACCAAAACTCACCAGGCCACAAATAAAGAAAGCATAGAACCTCAGATCACCACCCCCACAACAAGAAGAGGAGTTGGCCATCATCTAGTTATTGTCTGAGGCTCAGGACCATACGGTAGAGGAGCTACTTTAAAAGGTAGAGCAGTTAGAATAACGCCCTCGAACTTAGGACCACCAAGATCTATTAGATTTGCTTCAGCCAAGAGAGGGAAAATTTCAAAAAAATTTCAATGGAGAAGACACACTTGGCCGAAACTCATCTCCCAAGATCCGTTGGTTGGAGGCTTCAATGTATCACATACATTAAATACAAAATAAGAGGAAGCAAGATTAACCTTTAATCCAGCTCCTTGCATAGTGGAAACATCTGATTTCTCTGGTCACCTTAAGAGTCCAAACATCCTCCCTCCACCGGTATCCATGCCGAAGAAGAACACCCATAACCTCCTCAGCTTCTCTTCTTGTGCTAGCAAGACTCTGGAAGCTGAAAGGACCGATTAGAAGCCGAAAAATCACCGGATCTCATCTGGTCTCCTCCTTCCTCTGCCGGTTCAGCCATGGCCGAACCACCTTGAAGAAATTTTCTTCAACCTTTCACCGGAACTCTTCCAACCAAGCAAAGGGAAGATGTGAGAGCTCACCAGAAACTCTTTCCGATCCGATCGCTGCCGGACACCACCGGACCGCTGTGTGCGCGAGCTCTCTTTCCTTTGCCCTCTTCGTCTTCTCCACGAGGAATGGCCAGCCAGCCGAACATTTTGACCTTTTTGGGAAGATGAAGAGACACCCCAAAATGGCGTCATTTTGGTTGGCCCAATAATGGCTAAAACGACGTCGTTTTGATGCAATAGGAAACATTTTTTAATTTTGCATTTTAGTCCCTGTAGTTTCATAAACTACAATTTCGGCCCAAGCAATTCCATCAAATTGCGATTTGGTCTATGAACATCAAATATGTTAAAACATTGGTCATATCATTCCCCGTTATACGTGTGACACAGTAGGCCCCCGAAATATTGGCAAAAGTCCAAAATGCCCTTCAAACCCTTTGAAGGCATATGAAATTAATCCAATTAATTTCCT
>JANHAO010018028.1:0-13750 GCA_026873985.1 Saraca asoca
CATACCCAAAACATAAGAAAATCCAATAAATCAGAACCCTCTTTCAAATTCTTGGAATTTTTAATAGTTTTTCATCGATCTAAAACATGTGTCCACATGGAAGAGGATTATACATTATACTTCATGTAAATTAATAAATTAATAAAATTTACAAATTATTAATTAATAACATTATCTTATTAATATTATATTATTATCTTATTATTATTGTTAAGCATCGCATGGAAGTTGATATATACTTAGATTAGATAGCTCGCAATTATCTGTTCCAGCACTGACTTATTAGTTCTAGAGTTCGCTTAGAGCTGGTCGGTGTCACTTAGCTTGTAGCTGGTACATTAAGCTATCAGGCCTTAGATGGAAAGATGGGCTTCGATTCGCAGCCATAACCTAGATCCCGCGTTTCAACTTTGAGCAGGGCCCCCAACTCGAAAGCGTAACCTCGTAGTGCGCAATGCACGACTCCCAAGAACGTAGAAAGTTATCATAAATAGTGGAATGTTTTCTTTCTCCATAATATATGTATGCTTTTTCTCTAATTTTGAAATAAGACATATCCGACGCTAAAACTGTACATATCATAGTTGTCCACAATAATAAAACAAGTTTCTTATAACGCAAGAATAACATATCTCCTGAGTTGAAGCTTTATATACGTAAGCTCATCACAATAGTAGAATGTTTTCGTTCTACAGAATAATCGAATTTTATTTGTTTAATCACCAAAAAAATATAAATATGCTACTTCTCCACAACAATAGCTTGTTCTCCATCAAGATATATTTCAAGAGAAATTATTATCCACAATAATATATATGTTAGCTTTCCAGAATAGTATAATGTTCTTTTCATCCAGAATAATAGATAGACACAACAAATTCACAGCATTATTAATTATTAATCATAAATAAATAACCACAACTAACAATAAATGAGTCGACACATTATTGATAACCAACCCAAATAGCACAAAGAAAATATTCTAATAAATCAGCCAACGCATTAAATATCAACAACCATAATATCACTAAGAAGAAGACATTGAAGTACCCCAACTGTCCCCTACAAAAGCCCCTGAGAATTTTGAGCAAAGAATGCAACGCAAGAAAATGTGTCTATAAAACACAACATATAACACGTCAAAACATAGTAGGAGAAAAATGCAAGTGTTTGGGAAGGCATCAGCATTCATTTAATGCAGCTATTATTATTTATGTACTTACAATAGCTAGCCTACACTGACAACTATGATTACGGGAAAACGCAAAGCTCGCGATGAGGGAAAAAATAGCTTTTCTGTATAGACCAGATTATGGGTTAATGAGCAAAACACAGCATTTTCACTAGGCGGAAAAAGAGCTTCTATAATGCTGACACGTATGAAATTGTATAAAAAAACACCGGCCAAAAAACCCTCTTTTAATAGTATGATATTGACAACCCAAATCTGAGTGTCTTCTTTTCCTAATTTTACTCTCTTTATAAATTATAATCAGGAAAGTGCAATAATACAAAAAAAAGAATAATAATAACAGGTGTCCCAATGTATGCAATGATAGTCATGAATTTATATAAAAGTAAAATATATAATTCAAAATATTTAAATTATTTTTATTTTCAAAAACTTTCACATCATTATACTAAAATTCTTTTAATAATTATTTAAAATTTCATTTTTTTACAGACATTAACATTATTGTACTACTAAAAATACTATGCCTTCTAATATTGTTTAAAATTTGATTAACTGAAAATTAATGAATTAGATCATTGTAGAGAAATAACAATGATGAACTATCTACCTACTGAATTTTATTTTTTTTTCATAAAATTCTCGTTTTAATTTTGGGAGCTTGACGGATAATACACCTCAAAGGGCCTAGGGAGTCTCAGTTGTTCTCTGCTTCAGTTCCCTCGTCAAATGCCAAAGCATTCAGAGTAGAAAGCATGCAACAAGCCAACAAATGCCTTATCTATTTCATTTTCGTTACAAACAAATGTAATTTTTTTTTGTTTTAAAAGGATGATGGTGAAGGATCTCCAAACAGTGACACCGAGAGCAAGCTGAAGCGAACACATGGCGGCGAAAAGAGGACATAAACGGCGGCGAGTGCGACGACGACCTTCCTCATATGAACACCTTTAATTTATTTAATTTTTAATTTAGTATTACAAATTACGTGGCAGCATGAAACGGCTTCCATTGCCACTCAGCTGAGCAACTCAACTCTACACCACACTGCTCCAATTTGTGCAAAGTCACTCTTACTTTCAGTCTTTCGCTTTCTCCTTCAGCAGCTTCCGGCTCTGCTGCTGCTCTGTGTCCATGATCCTATTCATTTCTTTTCCCACCATCTATTGTAAGTTTTGCGACTTCTTGATTGATGATCCTCTTGCTTTAATTTGTATTTTATGGGCTGAAAATTGTCCGAGATTGATTTTTTCGTTTTTCTCTCCTTTCTTTTTCGTGGGCGTGGGGCTTCTGTATTTGGGTGGCTCGGATTTGCTTTGGTTCCCATTTTTACTTCCATGTTGCGATTATCTGGGCATTTTTGTTTACTTCAGTATATGAGCATTGCTTTACGAAGTCATGGTAAAGGATGACAGCATGCAGATGATTAGGTTTCATATAAAGTGTGTATTTTTCCCTTTTAGAATTGGAGTCTCTGATTCTATGAATTATTGTTTGAGGAGATGTGCTATTTATTCAGCTGTTTGCTGCATTTAGTCAGAGGGTAATGCTGATACCTTTCAAGGAAAAGTTTCCTTCTTTGCTTTGCTCCGGGATAGGGTTGTTTACTAATGCAAATGGGTATTTTTGGGGTGTTCTAGCTAGGCATGTAGAAGGTGGAAGACTTTATAATTTTGATGCATTTCTCCGGTTTATTGTATTTTATATATTTATTTATTTGTGCTTTTTTGAGGTGCGTGACTTACAGATGTTTCCTAAGCCTTGTGAATAGTCCTGTCCTTGAGCTAAGTGTCTTCCTACTTATTATTATTATTATTTTTAACCCATAGCAGTTTAGTCTGATGTAGTTTTCAAATGGATTATGGAACTTTTGTGCATGTAATCAAGAAGGAAGAGCACTCATTTTGGTGATTAATGCCGTCAATTTATGAGATACTTGGTAACGTGATACCCCCGGTGACATGGCCTTTCTCTCTATTCGAACTGGCATGCTTGTTTGGTTTTAGAACAACATACGTTGTCATTTGTACTTTGGGGGAGTTGGCGAGGGCTGCGATTAGCTCCCACGTGAACATGATATGGGGAATTATTACATGGACAATTGGTCTTGTCTTCTTACCTGTAAGAGTTGCAAATGCATTGCAAAGGGACAAGCAGGTTAGTTCTTTTTTCTGTAGTTGTAATTCTTTTCATTTTATTTATACAATATATAGGCCTTACCCAGTTATAAAAAAAAAAAAAATTTGAAATGGTTTTACTGAAGAAACTGGATTGGTGTTGTTCCATGTTGCCAATTCCATTTACTGGGATAAGGCTCGTTGATTGTTGCTGGTGTTGTACACCATTACAACAAAATAACACGTGTATAAATACAAGGACTAAAGTATACACATTGGTTAGAACACTTGTGAATTGTCTCCCTAGCTAACCCAGTAGAACATGTACTTAATATTCTGTTCCCAATTCCCTTTTATATTGGTTCAAGCATACACATACTTGGTTGCAAACCAATGCTCTTCCTTAACATTAAGTTTAATTCGGTGGTATTAATCCAAGGGCGCTTATGTTGCTATGCAGCTGGAACAACAACTACGTGAAATGCAGAGTGAGTTGGAGTGTCTTGTGTGGGATCAGAAGGAACTTCAAGAACATCTCCTCAGAACTGTCAATGAACGAAAAATGATGGCATTAGTTTTAACAGACCTTGAAGAGGAGCATGATATGGCAATTTCAAAAATTGAACAGTTAGAGGGAAAGGTAAATATGTTTTCTCATTGTATCCCTTCTATTACCCACTTGGCACTTACATATTGATTAATACAGTTATTATAGTGTAAAGATGGCCTCAAGGTAATTTTATCACTTTCTTCATGGTACCTATTGAAAGTCTTATAGTTCAGTTTGTGATATTTCACTGCAGGAAAACGCACAAAATAGTGAATTCTTAATGATTTTTTAAGCGCTTAGCAAATATTCATGTCTTGCGTTTCTGTGTCTTGGCATAGAAGATTAGTTGTCTTATAAGATCTTCTATATGCTTGAAGGGATAAAAATATATAATATGATATATATATATAAAATAGTGCTGCAAGCATCATTTAAGAAACAACTTTAGGTCTCAACTTCTTAGTTAATTGTTACTTTCTAGATAATTAGTTATTTGCAAATTGCAGTGTAATTATGTGTTCTGGATTAGAATGTATATACAAAAGGCAGTCTAAGAAAGCTTCAACTTTATACCGGCAAGTTTTTTACACTGATCACTGTTCTGCTTAACAATATTTCTTTGTCTATAACTGTGTTGTTTACAGTTGAGGGATGTGACAAATGAAAATCTTAGACTCAGAAAAATTCAGGCCAAGGGATACTTTAAAGTTCTAGATGACAATGGCAATAGCCAAAGCATTGGTGAAAGTGACATTCCCCTCACTGCCTTGTCACGTAAATCCGGTTATGGTAAGAGTGAAATTGCTTTCCAAGACCAACCAACTCACAAAGATACTTGGGAGGATGAGACCAAGACTAAAACAGAGTTGCCGAGACGAGTGAAATCTGAAATCAGATCTGGGCCCTTTCCACCAGTTAGACCTGAAACTATCCTAAAAAATGTAGAAACAGTTGAAGTACTTGATCGCTGTCGGGATGTTGCGATTTCACAGTCGCTTTTCAGTGCATTTTTGTCACTTTTAGTTGGAGTGATTGTATTGAATGCCGAAGACCCTTGCATGCCTCTTGTGTTAGCTCTCTTCTGTGTTGTAGGAATGTCCTTGAAGAGTGTGGTTCAGTTTTACTCCACCGTTAATAATATGCCGGCATCTGATGCCGTTGCTTTATTAAGCTTCAACTGGTTCATTCTTGGTACTCTAACCTACCCTACCTTGCCGAGGGTTATCCGAACGTTGACACCGCTATTATTAAGTTTGCTGGACCCAACAATGGGCCAGCTAGCTTGACGTTACTGCTGTTTTCTGTTGTCTTGTTATATCATGGGCTATATAATCTGAACTAGAACTGTGCTGTGATGTATAATTCCCTTCAGTTTGTACAAAATAGGGAATTTCTGTAATTTGGTTCTGTTTCCTCAAGTTCTGTTTTTTAATTTCCAGAATCCAAACAAGGAGAGATTGTAAATTTAGTTCTACCTGTATCTGAAGTTTGGAAAGTGTCTTTTTCATAACTTGCTTATGTTTATCCTAAGATATTTAATTAGCTCATGCTTGGTGAACAATTGATTGTCATTTGCATATCAGGTTGGACTAGTTTATTTCTTTTGCTTACTTGAACTCCACGGAAAAGGTCAATATCACCGTGATGGGGACTTGATTTTGCTTTTCACAAAGGAAAAAAACATGGATTCTGGCCTAGATTGTACAGGATAAGGTTTTAGACTTATTTTCAGCCAACAACTTTGTTGTACGTGATGTGTTGATACTTGATAATGGCTAAATATGTAATAGCATTTTCGTTCTTGCATCCCCATTTATTAATGACACCTGTTTGGCTGGGATTTGTCTTTTCTGTTCAAGTTTAAAGTTGGGGTCCCATTTTAAATAGCCTTCCCTGATTGTGCTATGGTGAAAAGTGTGGCCTTCCATTGTAGATCTAGGAAAAGCAACGTGAAAACGTGGCAGGTTTCTCTACCATTGAAAGAAGCATATTTTAATTTCTTGAGTAGTTTAATTTGTGCTTCTTGGCATTTATAATTTTTGAATTTGTATAAACAATGTATCTAGAGTAAAATTGATTTTACTTTCTAAGGTCAATTCGATTGAAATTATCTCTAATTATGGAAGTCGAATAAAAATGATATTATTTAAATTAAATTAAATTAATTATAATATATAAGGTCAATTTGATTCATTGAGAGAGATTCTCTATTATCTCACTAGATTATTCCATGCCACTCCTGTCACCGTCTTCCCAATATTATATTTGCTTTAAATTGTGCTTGCGGGACCAATAACTATAAATTATCAATTTATCTTGTTTATGGGATGAATTTTCCATGACAATGAGCTAGTTTGGCAGTGGCCTTGGAAAACAAAAGCTTAATTTGGGGTAAGCTTTTTGTCAAGCATGTGGCCTGCCCCCACCAATTTTGACTATTGGGTTCTTTGTTTTGGGACAATTTTCCATGAAACCATCAAAGCAGAGAAAGAAGGAATTTGCATGACCCCAATAACAATGGCCTTTTGCACTTTACTCTAAAGACAATAGAAGAAGATGAAAGCAATTTATTATACACAATACTCTCCAACTTTTAGCAAAAATTTTATATTCACTGAATAAAAAATATACATTGTCTAGTGGGATTAATAATAGTTCAACTTATTGAATTTTTAATGGTGTAATGACACCTCATTAAAATTTTAGAAATTTCCTCCTTAATGTGTCTGTCTTTTTAGAAAATTTCTCCTTCCGTTACACAAATTTGAACTTGAAAAAATGTGTCTGTCTTGATTATTATTCGTATGTTTCAACTTTTCATAGTTTCAGGCTTTTATAAAATGTAATTTTGATAACTTTATGAAAAATTTATTTCTGGAATTTTCTCTCTAAATTATATATTACGAGACTCACTTGAGCAATTTCTCTGTCTGTCAAAAAAATAAAAAAATCAGTTTTACCAGCCTTATTTTAGAACAAGGAAGAAGCATAAATGGAAGCTTTCCCTTTTGTTAACAGTAATAGTTTTTTGTGGATGATACAGAGTGAAACATGTTCATCCAAGCCGTGAAGGTGACTGTGAACAGTATTTGTTCATAAGAATGTGAGAATGTGATGGACCATTTCTGCAGCTGCGTGTGGACTTGATAACCCACATCTGTTTTCTTCTGTTTATCCATTTTCTGGCTTTGAACTTTGATAGCCTCCTTCATTGCTTAAACCTCAAAGAAAAAGCTTGAAATATTCCCTTGTGATTGTGCCACCTACTAACTAATATACACTTTGTGTGATGGATCTTCATCAATACAAAACACCCTCCCTTCATTGATTACAATGGTGCCTCACTCTCCTTGATTCACTAACAACATCTTTTTTTAATCAGAAAGTCTACATTCACCTTTTGTATTCTCATCTTTATTTTATATCTCTCACAATTAATTATAATTCATGATAATTAATATGAGAAGATATGAACAAAATGTGTAAAGAATATGAAAATAGTATCATTAATATTTTTTTTTATATAATTATGCATATTATATAATTAAATTAAATTGGCCCTTTATGTTTTAAAACTAAATTTAAGTTGTACTATATATAAATAAAAAAATATAAATAGAAAAATTGCATATAAGACTATCCACAAGTGAATAGGGAAGAGCGTATAATTCTTTTTTTTTTTTTTGGTTAATATAAAGAAGTGAGAGACTAAAAAAAAAGGAAGAAAGAATTAAATTTAATTTTTATTTTGTAAAGTGTGTATATAAATTATATATTTTAAAATTAAGGTTGAAATCATTTAAAAAGTTGTTGGATGGTTCAAAACCACTTTGCTAACTAAATGCATCGAGTACATATGGGTATCCAATGAACCCATTCATACTTTGTTGAAATGAAATGAGTAAATCCTTTCATTAATTGGCCTTTTTAGTTTTTTGAGATAAGTTCCACTTGCTTTAACAGCACCAAGTTTCTTAGAAAGTTGTCCAATTGAACGTTGGTTTTCTAAACAACAGACATTATGGTTTCCATGAACTTGTATTATTTGATATCTATCAAGTGTTTGATTAAATATCCCATAAGAATTATGCATCGAGTTTGCATGGCATCATACCCGAAAGACATAATATAATTATGCTGGCGAAGTGATAGACAAGGTTTTTGCGTACCTTTTGTTCCAAAGATTAGTATAGATGCTGGTTGCATGCAAATGGAAGCTCCAAAACAAGAAACACAAGGACTTGTCAATGATGGCATGATTAATTAAACAACGTTACAACGTAAGTGTGATTAGTGAATTTAATTTTTCTATGAAAAAAATCAAGAATTCAGAGTTTAATGAATAATAAACAATACAAAAAATAATATTTTAACTTGTAATTATACATTTATATTTTAATTTTTTTTTCATAAACAACTAAGGTTGCACATTTTTATTTTTTAAAATGCATCTTACATTCTAGAATTCAATTCCTTCCTTTTAGAGATTAGCATCTAGCCCCCAAGTTGAAGCTAGTTAGCCTCCTAAGCTTCAAACACCGACTGTACCGTTCAGTAAGCGAGCCTATCTTTGAACAATATATTTGTATGGTCACATTCTCAGATTGTGAAAGTGTTTAGTATATTTTGGCTATGATGTTTCTATTATGTCCAGAGGAGAAGTGAATGAAGAGTATAATCAAAGAAATCATCCCCTTTGATGAAATTTATATCCTTTCAACTATCTTTCAATGACAATCTGTCACATGAATTGTTTGTTAAAGTCAAAATTACAAATGACTGCTATTAAAGAATTCTCAAATTCATAACCTAGAGAATAAAAAAAATTCAAACTGACCTCCTTTGCCATGAATACTTTTCAAAAAAATTATTTGAATATAAACTTCACTTTTAATACACTATTTTGATGTCATGTCATGAAAAATTTACAATTTTATTATACTAAATTTTAATCTTCTTAATATATGGTACAATGATTCATGGTTAATATACACTTATCTTTTCCAAATTTTAATCTAATTATATTGAGTCTCTTTTATTTTTTCATTTATTTTTTTACAGTAAAAAAGTGAGTATAAATTTAAATAAAAAGATAAAAAATAGAGATTAATATATATTATAAAAAATAGAATAATGTTAATATTATTAGATAAAATCTAAAAAAAGAAAGGTAATTTGTCTTGAGTAAGAAATACTTCCCAGTCATTTGGTAGTGCTTAAATTTAAAGGAGATCACTTGTGTAATTAATTTCCTAAAATTAAAGTGCAAAAGTTGCCTAAGTAGAGATTTGAAAGCCAAAGGATCCCGTGCATGGTAATGAGTCTAATGACACCAGTTAGCAAAAAATATGACAGAGGAAGCAGTTGGTTGGAAACCTGATTAAGCTTTTCTTATTGTCAACTTTGTATTAAAAAAAGCAAGGACGACATAATTAATCTTTCACTTTCAGATTTAAAAGTGCTTTTGGAAAAAAAAAATTAATAATAGGTTAAGAGAATATCCATCCACCCACAACTTTCATACAAAGTGGATAAAAATCAATGTCCTCTATTTAAATGTCAAAAAGAAGATCAAATAGAAATAGTTGCCTGATGACAATATTATATATATTAACGAACCAAAGTAACTTTTAACTCATCAAGTTTTACTGCTTTGAAATATCCAATTAAGTTATGATTCAACTTTAGCAAAATAGGGAACAATAATTATCAAGTATGTAAAATTCAATTCAAATTTCTTATTATCTATATACATCATCCATATATTAATTCAACTAATCTAAAGTTACCTAGAAAAAGACATTAAAAAACTACCACTAAAAAAGATGAATTTAATAATAAAATGTTAACGGTGATTAACGTACTACACATAATATTTGAGTTAAACATAAAATTAAAAGGAGGTAAAGTTGTTTGTAACTTACATGTGTCATTATTTAAATAACATGTGTCATTTTATAATTGAGTTATGCTTCAATCCACCCTAAAAAAAATTGCATCCATACATATTTTTATTGAAAATAGAAATTTTTCATAAAAATAAAAAAATTAAAATTTTTTGTTATAATTTTAAAAAATGAAATTATAATTTTTATATATTTTTTACACAAAAAATTTGTACTTTATAACTTTTTATAATAAGATTGTAAATTTTATGTTAAATTTTCATAAAAACTGACAAAATTTTTTAAAGATATATTGTAACAAATCTCTTTATAATTTTATTTAGTACAAAAATAAATGGAATGATCATTCAATTCTTATTTCATAGTCAAACATTTTTTATATGAAGCTACTAAGTTTCTTTTATATCAATTTTATTAACCTATTAACTTGGTACATGCTAGTTAGAGCACAACGAAGGTAAGAAGACTAGGTTAAGCCTAAAATGGCACAAAATTTTTATTTTTTTTCCTTCAATAGATTAAGACTTTTTTTAGGATAAAAAAATAAAAATTTATTTGGATATAAATTTTAAAAATAAGTGTTTTATTTATTTTTAAAGATGAAAAAAATATATTTAATATTATTTACAATTTTATCATTAATAAAAATAGATATTCTTCTTAATTTTGAAAAAAAATCTGAAAACAGTTCTATACAGAAATAAAGAAAATATTATTTTGATATTTTCTTAAAACTATTTTTTTAATTATATTTTTATAAAACAGTATTTAAAAAATAATTTTTAAAAATAACTTAATAAATATATTTTTTTGTTTTTTAGAAAAAAAATAAAAAAATTATTTTTGAAAATAAAAAAACAGGTGGGCAATCAAGGCCTTAGCTTTGGTTAGTGGTTGGCATTTAATTCGAGGTAGGTAGTCTATGTATATGCCCATAGAAATTTTTCCTCTACCAAAATACATTCCTATGGGCATTTCCACATACTACCTACCTTCCATTATTTCTTTATCAGCCAATTGTATTCTCTCTGCAAAAAAAAAAAAAAATGAAAAAAAAACAAAGTATTATGCTTGTAAGGTCTATAACATTCTCTTTATAAAAATAAAACAATTATTTTTTAATTGATTTTATACAATATATGATTAGCACATAAAAATTTCTCAAAAATTAGGATTAAGCTCTCTACTTTTGCTACTAATTAGGGACGAATTTACATGATATGGTAAAGAGGTAGTAATGAAGTTTTTTGTACGGCACATTAATTAATTGGATCACATTAAAAAAAGTAATTAATAATTTTATTATTTATTTGTGATTTTATAAGATTGATTTATATCAAAAATATAATTTTTTAAAATTTTAAAATATTAAAAATTAATAAAATTGTCAAATATTTTTTATTTATTAAATGAAGTAAAATCATGTATTATAATAGGAGAGTACAAGAAATTGACGAACCGTAACGGGCTAAAACTTGTATTAATTACAAATACAACTAGGAGATTCCCAGGGGCCACATACTCAAAGTGTTCAGGAAACGCGTGGCACACGTGTATCCACCGCTGTAGCAAAACTCCACGTAATAAAAAAAGAGTAAGTAATGTCACATTTTGTAATTTCCTCTAAATCCAAGCCTACTCTTCCATTTATCTTGCTTCATGATTTACTCCAAACACTAGCCGTTCTGGGCTATCTATCCGCTGGCTGTAGTTACCTACGATACATCCTAGTATCATTACGACGTGTCACAATCATATTGGTGTGTCCTATTTATAAATAAGGACTTACTCACCCGATCCCCACCCGTTCCCTTTGTAGGGTTGAGCTAGTTTATACTGGGACAGTGAGACAAACAAGCTGTGTTGCTTGTGAGAGAGAAGCGACGATTCAATCATCGGCGGTCTCTAATTCGCTTGGTGCAGGTCGGGAACTGATTTTGCTAAGCGTGGTTTTAGTGGTGCATGTTGATTGGATGTCGACAGCGAATTGGATCCCGCCTTGCATCAACTGAATCGGAAACCGAGATGAAGTTTTGCATGGATCTTAGCACTTTCCGGTGAATATAACTCAGATCTCATGTCCAAGTTTTAATAATTGGTTGTGTTATGCTGTTTCAATTATGATTAAGCAGATCCGAATGTTTTAGATTTGATAGTTTCATGGCTATTTATTTGTGGTCTTTTAGATCATGGTTTTGGTCTTTAATCTGAGAAAGCACTGTTAGTTTCTTATAGATTCAGTGCTTTTTGGCTATATGTGAAAACTTTGATTTCAGTTTTTTTTTTTTAAAGCTAAAATCAGGGATTTATTATAGCAATCCAATTCTGATATCAGAGAATTAGATTTCTAATGCATAATCTGCATTAATGTAATAGAATGCTAGTATTTTAATTGCTATGTAGCTATGGCATATGTCTAAAGTTTTAAATATATGTTTTTAGCTGCATGCCAATTAAATTAGATGGCTATAGGCCGATGATGCCGTGTAGTTCATTTTGTTTTTGGTGCTTAAGCCGGTTTACAATAATTAGGGCTTTTATAAATTGCTTATATAATACAAAGTCTGTAGTTTAAAGAACTTTCTTATGTGAGTTTTGGTGTTTTAAGGGGAAATGGAAGGCCAGCTTTCTTAGTAATTTAGCCTTATCAGTCTTTCTAGTTTGTAAAGCTACCCAAAGGCTTTGCTTTTTATACAACTAAGCTGAGCCAATCAACCTTGAATGATTGTTTGGTTTAAGATTTTATTTGTAAATTTGATGCATGCATGAAGTAATAAGATTTCAACTTCATTATGTATAAAAAGTTAATCAAACTGCTAGTAAAATTAAACTGTTAAAACTTATAATCTAAAAAAAAAAAAAAATCAAACTATAAAAAGTCTTTAGCATGAAATATGCGGTTTCAAAATCTGATGTAAGCTATCAACTGAAAAAGATTTCTATTATTTTTATAAAGGTAAGATGTTATGCTTTAATCTCTTTCAAATATAAAGCTTACTGTAATGAGGACTTTAAAAATCCTTTGTTTTATAATCGATAGTTATTAATAGTTATACCATTGATTTACATTAGATTAATTTAGTTTCCCCACTCCCCAAAATAAAAAGTTCCCTATACACCCATAAGTAACTATACAAATGTATTAATTATGAAAATATTGTGTTTCTTGCCAATAATAACATATGTTCCAAAAATGCAGCCAGTATTATGTTCTATTCATCTATGGTTTAATGGTAGTTACATATCTTATGTTACTTAATGTGATCTGAAGAATTGGAGCCCTTACTCAGCTAAATACTATTCTCTTCCTAATTTTTATTTTCTAGAAAAATCTAGAGAATGAAATTTGATTAATTATACTTTGTCATAGTTTTAGAAATGCCTTGGAAGGAAAAGTTTCTTAATTACAGAATTATGTGGGACTTCAACCTATTATATTTAGACATGATTTGTCTTTGATCCTAATTGTTGGTTTTCGAATTTTACAATTTATCGTGTATTAGTTGTATGTAATTTCAATTTTGTTTATTTTATCTTTATATAGCTTGCTAGGTTCTTTAAAAATACCAGAATGTCAATCTGATAGCTTTAGCTGGAGTAGGAATGCGGAATTACTTGTCCCTATCTGATGAAATTGAGATAAAGTGGGGAGCACCTTGAACGGAAACTTTTTGACACTCTGTGCTGCTGCCATAATTTTACAAGTGTTTGTTTCTCCCTTCTTGTGAGTTCCTTTATTGTGCCTATGTTGTCAACAACATGTTCTCTTTTTCTCGTGTAGGCGTAAAGGTGATGCTGACTGTTGCCCTGCTTTAGCCCTCCCAAAATGCTGATTTCCGGCTCTCCCTGCCCCTGGACGCCATAGTGGTTTAACTCCGATCATTTGAAGAAATGCGCATCTAACTCTGACCATTGATATAAGCAAAATGTATGCAGGAGTGCAGGAGTTACAATTCTCAGACAATCTTGATGTCTTCGTATTTAG
>JANHAO010018029.1:0-13754 GCA_026873985.1 Saraca asoca
TAAAGGTTAGTCTTGTTTCCTTTGTGTTTTCTGAACAAACCCATGCCAATTAGATCTTGGGATGAGCTTGAATTTGAGTTTTCATAAAAAAAATTTGAAACTTTCTCTCTTTAGATTCAAGCCCTTCTTTCAGCATATGTGTGTCTAACACTTAATCCTGCTTTGTTTGAGCGAGATGTCCATCTTCTTGAGCTGAGATTCTTAGCTCAGGAAAGCTATTGTAGATCACTTAGCAAGCTCGGTGCTATCTTTGCAGTGCAGCGAGCTCGAGCAAGATGGTCAGCTGCTTAACATGTTGGTCTCATGATGACCTCGTTATGTCACTTCCTAATGATGTGCGAGGTAGTGCTCGTTGGGTGTCTTTAGCTACCTGAGTAACTTAGCTTCTATTGGGCCCATGCTTGCCTCATTCTTCAAAGCTAATTTTTACCCATAACAACATTTATCACATACTTTACTTTTACTCGACACTTTTTCAGTTTGCTTAATTTTCTCAAGCAGACTCTTATTTTCAATTTTAGCATACTTTAACTCTTTCTTAGCTTCTACTAATGCATAATAGAGTTTAATGCTTAAATCATTAATCTTATTATCACTCTCATTATCACTATTATCATCACGAGAGTAGAAAATACATTGATTACCAAATTTCTCACTATCTTCATCTACTTGAGTCATGAAGCAAAGCAGTGCTTCTTCCTCTATTTCTTATTCTTCTTCTCTAGAATTAACTTGCTCATCATCCTAAATAGCTAGGATGCCTTTCTTGAAGGATGACTTCCTCTTCTTCCTTTCATTTTCTATCTATTTCTTTAGATATACAGGGCAATCTAGTTTAATATATCCTAGTTTTTTACATTCAAAACATGTTGAAGTAGTGTTATAAAAATTTCCTTGATCAGTCTTATTCTGATTTCTTCTTTATGCTGTAGTTTTTCTCTTTTCTCTATTTCTCTTTTCTTTGAGAATTCTACAGCTTTTTGCTCAATAAGGCCATATCTTCTTTTTCATCTACGTCATTATCACTATCTAATTCTTCTTTATCATCAGATATCTTTGCAGCTTTAAGTGCCAAGGTTATCCTTTTTTTGTCATCATCATTCTTTTTATATCTTTTCAGCTCTAACTTATGTTCTTCCAAATTTCTATAGAGCTCTTGAATGGTAGGCATTCTCATCTTAAGTGATTCCTTGATGGCTATCACTTTAGGTTGCCATTCTTCTGTTAAAGACCTTAGTATTTTGTGCACTAGATTTGCATTGTCAAATGTTCTACCAAGAAGCAATAAATCTTTGAATAAGATCCTTGATAGATTCTCCTTTTTCCATCTTAAACATTTCATATTGTGAAACTAATACATGAACTTTAGATGCTTTAACTCATGATGTTCTTATATGAGCTACTTCTAATGTATCTTATATTTGTTTTGTAGTGACACAATTTGATATTCTTTCATACTCATTTGGAGAAAGAGAGCTAGAGATGATTCATTTGACTTTAGAGGCTCGGAGATATCTCTTTCATTTCTATTCAGTCCAAAGGGAATTTAGTTTAGGTTTTACGATCCCATTAATTAAGGTTTTTGGTGGATTATATTCATCCTCAACAATATCCTAAATATCTATATCAGTAGTTTCAATAAAATCTCTAATTTTTTGCTTCCAATAAGTATAATGATGTCTATCAAATTCAGGGGGTTTATATAAAGGTAGACATTCAAGCAAAAGAAAGGAACTAGAATCCATGATTTCCTTGAAAGTAAAAGAGTACCAAGAGCCAAAGCTCTGATACCAATTGTTAGTCCCAAAAATAATGATCTTTCCCTTTTTTACAAATATTTTGTTAATTTAGATTATAGTTTGTTTTACAACAGTGAAAGTCTTTAAACAAAATGATTAGAGTATCTTTATTTGATAATCAAGATCGAATTGCAGTCACTAATTAGATGTAATGTAGAATTCAATAACAGAATATTAGTTAAGTCAGAATAGCAGTGCAACAAAAATATATATGCAGAAATAATAAAGAATACCAGATTTTTAAAGTGGTTCCACTTTAATTGAAATCACAATTGAAGTATACATCCATTATACCAAATCCTCAACCAGATGGTCAATTTTATTAACAATCACAAGATTTATTTGGGCTCTTGCAAATTAATTTATACACAAGACTTAATTGGGCTCTTGCCAACCTATTACACATAGGATTTAACCAGACTCTTGCTAACCTTAATACAAAAATTCTTAATCTTCTAACAATTATGATCAACCTTACAATTAAATAAGATATTACAAGATTTCTCTACACCTTCAACTAATTATAATCAACCTCACAATTAAAGAAGATTCAAAGAGAAGATCAACCTTTCTTCTTGTATCTTAGATTTCTATCAACTTAGAAATCTAAAATGAACCAAGAATTAATAATAGAAAATACAATATCAAAATTGAGATGTAAATCTCAATTATTTAGTGTGAGTTCTACACCAATTTGATCCAAGAACTTTAATTAGATGATATTTGATGAGGTAGAGATGAATCAATTATAGCTCTAGCTTTTACAGTTGCTGATACAATAAGTGTTATGTTTGAAATGAGGCTTAGGTTTATTTATAATATGGTAACCGATATTTGAAATAACTAACTTTCAAACTGTGAATTGATTCATGAATCAATTCAAAAAGGTTACCAACTAATGAATTAATTTATGAATCGATTCATTTATGAAGATCATCAAAAACTTCAAGACCAACAAGAACTCAAAAATGTCAAATGTAGAAAAAAGTTGCTTTCAAAAGAAAACAAAAGATGGGCCATTATTTTAACCAAATACCATTTGGTCTTGAAGAAACAAGTGGAACCAAAAAAGAATAGATTAACTTAGCCAAGTAATTAAAAACTAAAAGTCAAAAAATGGAAGTTGACATGGTTTGTATTTTGCCAATTGACTTTTCAATGAACTTTGAGCAAGACTCCATGGATGATTTCTATAATAAGAATGACTATGAAGAGTATTTGTGTTAGATAAGAGTGCTTATGCTTTCTTCGAAAGGTCAACAACAACGATGAGGGATCATTTACAACCCTTGCATATAAAAGCATATGCTAACGAACATCCAATGAACTATATCCTAGTTGATAGTGATGTGTTGATAAATCTAATATTAAGAGCAACTTTTGTCAAACTTGGAAAATATGCTAAAGACCTAAATGTCAACATATGAAAAGTGGTTCTAGTTGATTTGAAAGTTGGTTATATATATCCTAATAGGCCTTTTTCATGGTAGTTCTATCTAAATCAAGTTACAACCTACTACTTGGTTGAGATTGGATTCATGTAGTTAGTGTGGTGCCTTTGATTGTTCACCAAAAGATGGTAATATGGGTCGATGATAGCTAACTGGAATGCATCCTTTGATTGTTCACCAAAAGATGGTAATATGGGTCGATGAGAGCTAACTAGAATGCATCTTCACTAATGATAGTCCCTATTATGTCCAATAGTGCAATGTCAAGTTTGAAAACTACAATTTGTACGTTAAAACCATAACAGTTGAAAAAGATTTCATTATGGAGACAATTGGTGAGTGTATTATAAATTCATTTGGATTTTCTAAAATCCCAAAGGTCATAGATTTGAGCACGGCTCATGTGAATAATGAATGACATGCAAAAATAATTAGCTCGACTATCAACTTACATGGTCAAGAAAAAAAAGGAAAAGGCATTCCCAGATTGTATTTACAATGATAACCCACTTGGATTTCTCGATTCACTTTTAAGCATGAGGATAAGAAAATTGAAGTGCAGGGCCCATTTGAGGAGCTAGATTTAGGGTTTGGGAATGAAAAAAAGGCTGACATTTGTTAGTGCACTATTACCTAAAATTGAAAAAACAAAAATTGTTCAAATATTGAAAAAGTATAAAGACTATTTTGCATAGAGTTATAAGGAAATGCCAGGGCTAAGTTGAAACCTAGTTGAACATAGATTACTAACAAAAAAAAGGGTTTCAACCACACAAATAGGCTTTCAAGCATTTTGCTCCTAAAGTAATCTACAAAATTAAGGAAGAAATAAAAAAGTTGCTCAAGGCCGACTTCATATAAACCATAAGATATGTTGACTAGATTTCAAATGTGGTCCTAGTAACGAAGAAAAATGAAAAGCTTAGAATCTGCATCAATTTTACAAACTTGAATGATGTAATACCAAAAGATAAATACCTCATGCAAGTAGTTGACATGCTAGCCGATTCTGTTTTAGGACATATTGTTGTCATCTTCATGGATGGAAATGCTGGATATGATCAAGTGTACATGGCAGAAGATGCTACATCGAAAACAACATTTAGATATCCTAAGGAATAGGACTTTTGAATGGATAGCAATGCCTTTTGGCTTGAAAAATGTTGAAGTGATGTATCAAAGGGCTATGAATACCATTTTCCATGATATAATTGGTAAAGCTATGGAAGTGTACATCTGCAATGTGGTAGTTATCATGCCCTGATCCATGAAACGTGATCAGCATAGAAGGTCACTATCAAGAAACCCTCGTACAAGCCTTAGAATGCAAATAACATACCAGTGACTCACTATTTCATTAATTCACGATAAAATATTTATATATTAAATATTTATAAAAAAATCTGACAGTTTCCTCTCTTTTCCGACACTTGGCCTCAACACCTATACAACAATAAAAGGGCTACATGCCCATCACTACCTGTATAATAATATGATAAAATGCAGTGGCCTAAACTATACAATTTATATTCTACTAGGCACTCGACAATCACAATACATGCATATATAATTCTACCAACTGCCATTTATTTTCTTCCATTTATATACCTTTATTCTTCGTAGAAATGATCCATTTGATCCAAGAACAGATCTCATATCAGAGTAGAGTGAAGGGATAGTAGGAGAATCCTCGGGCTCTATAAAAACATGGAAAAGAAGAGGTGAGTTTCATAGAAACTTAGTGAATAAACAATCCCATGATCACCCAAAACCCTACTAGTAAAACATGCTCAAAAGTATAAATATATATGAATACATAGCCATGAAGATATGCTTACCCATTCAACAACCATAATCTCAAAATAGCTTTGGAAACTCTTATCCATCAAGAAAGTTAAACCATTAAAATATGGTGTTTGATAAAATGAAATAAACAACAATGAATGATACTACAGAAAATATCCAACTATGTTTTCTAAAATATAATAATGCTTATAACAAAACAATCAACTGGAATTCTAATGGAAAATTCTATTAGATAACCATACAACATAAACATAACTCCATAACATCACTCTAGTCCATCCATCTCACCTATAAACATCATCATATTCCATCCATCTTGCCTATAGAATATTTTGTTCACAAGTGCACTTGAGGGTTACCAATAAATTTCTTAATAGGTCTAGTATCTCAAACCGATAATCTAAAAATATCATGTAATATGAAAATCCTATTTCGGGTAAGCAACATTTATCAAAACATACATAAATCTGTTGATGCATTTTCATATCTATTTATCACATAGAAAAATAGGATTACCAATTCCAATAACATAAAGCAAGATGAAAATGCATCATTTGATTATGGTAAACCATTTCATATACACATGCAATATATAAATATACTATTGAAATCACTTTAATAAATAAGAAAATTTTATTAAGTGAGGAGGATCATCCACTCACTTTAGAAACTCCTTAAAGAGCTAGATTGGCTAACTTGGAAAATCAAGCCACTCAACCTAGTTGGATTTTTCAGCTGGATCCCCAAAGATCTGACGTTGGCGTACTTGATTCGTCAAAAAGGAATTTATCTAGAGCTAATGAATAATAATATCTCAGTATACATCAACTTTGAGGGTTAGGCTTTCAGGTAAGAATTTCTTAAAAGCTTAATGTACACTTCTTATAAAATAAATCTTTTATTCTAAGATTATTTACCACCCTCCAAAGTGTAGGTGGGGAGCTCGACCGGAGCTGGATCATCGTCAGTGTGTCATTTGAGGTCACTGGTCAAAGCTTGCTGGTGAAGAGAGGAAAATGAGTGTTGAGTTATAGCCAAGCTCCATAGGCCACGAGGAGGCACCGGGAAGCTAGACGGCAATCGAAGCTCACTGATCCTAGGAGAGCCGAAGGAGTAGAGGTCATTGGTGATCAGGTTGCAGCAGCTGATTTGAGAAACTTCAGCTTTAGGTTGATCACACAGGTGTCAAGGAGGACACTGGAGGAGGAAAGAAGGTGATCGGTGGTTAAAGGTTAGCTGAACAATGTCGACCGCTGAAGATTGCCAGAGGAGATGTAGCAACAAAGGAAGGAAGCTTTGGGAAAGGAAGTTAGACGCATGAGGAAAAATAAAGTAACTGGCAAAATTTTATATATAAATCCAAATGGGAAAAATTACACATTGACCTCGGGACTTCGTTTTAACTTCAGTAAAGCCTTCCTAAAAATAAAAAATTACATTATGACCCCAACAAAAAATTAAAAATTTTCACTTTAGTCCCTTAATAACAATTTTTTGAGTATTATAGTAGTCAAAGCCGAATCACATGAGGAACATATCCAAAATCTAATCCAAGCCTGTGAGCAAATACAACAGACAAAGATTACAGAGTTTTCACGACGAGGTGAATTTCCTTTAACATTTCATTTCTAATTTATCCAATTAGAGAAGGATGTTAGCCTAGGTTACCCTAATTATACTTTTTCTTTAGTTTTGATGATTGAAAACCAATTTTAGTTATTTTCATAAACTAACTTCATGTTTAAGTCTTTATTTGTTTTGCAAGATTCAAAATTGGTTAAAGGTTAATCAAAAGATCTACATTAATATTAAGTCTGTTATTCGATTTCATAGGATTTTTTGTAAGTAAATCCTAAAACAATTTGAACCAATAAAATAATTTGATATGAGATAGCAATAATAATTTTTAAATGAGTATTTGATCAAAGATTTTTAGATAAACTCTTCATATGTTCTTTCATAATGAAAACTTTTATAAAAACCATTTTTGACTACTGGAATCGATTCACCAATCAATTTATGTAGAAAAACTTGTGAAATTAATTAGAATCGATTCACCAATTGATTCATGAAGAAAAAGTTTTGAAAATTTTCTTAACAGAGGTTTGAAATTTCCTTTGAATCGATTCAACGTTCATTTTCAAAACACTTTGATTCAATTTATCAATTAATTTGCTAATGAATTTTCATATAAGTTGAATCAATTCATAAATTGATTAATCTGTTATGAATTTATTATAGTTAGTTATAACCATCACGAATCAATTCATAAATCAATTCGAGAATAGAAAATCAATTTTTTAAAATGTTAGTCATTACAACTATAAAAACCCTAAACCTTATTTATTTTACAACAATTCAAAATAGATTTATAACAGATTTGTAGAGAAAATCTCAGAGCAAAAACATGATCTAACTATCTCATTGCTTTTCATCAAATAATTCAATCTTGGTTCAACTTGCTAAAGAATTTACCTTAGATCATTTAGATATTCATCTCAATCTAAGTATTGTATCTCTAACTCGTATCTTTACATCATTCTTTTATTTATCTTTTTAGATTTCTAAGTTTTAGGAATCTGGATACAAAGGAAAAGGTTAATTTTCCTTTTGCATCCTTTTAGAATTGTGAGGTTGATTACAATTAGTAGAAGGTGCTTTGAATTCTTGGTAGAATCTTTTAGCTGATGAGGTTAATCATAGTTTTAGAAGATTAGAGAATTTTTGTATCATAGGTTGCCAAAACCCGAAAAAAATCTTGTGGTATAGGTTAGCAAGAAGCCTGGAAAGTCTTGTATAATTTGTAAAAACTGGTTGATAGGTGCCCTGTTAAAATCCTATGTATTGAATAATAAAAGTGATTATACGGTTGAGTATTGATTTAGTAGAGTAGACTTAAATTATAATTTCAATTCAAGTTGAACCATTTCAAAAATATTGTGTATCAAATCTTTCTTTACTGCTCTTATCATTTTACTACATTTTACAATTTAGTTTATAATTTTTGGTTTCTACATAAATTCATTAATTTTACAATCTTGTTTCTCTGATAATTTAATTAACAAACAAGTTGAATTGCTGATATAATAATCTAACTCAATTTTTTGATTACAAAGTCTTCTGTTGTGCATATCAAACATTATATCATATTGCATATAATTGTTATTCAACCGTTTGTTAGATTCATTTAAAGTCCATAGCAAAACTAAAGAGTATATAAAATTCTCTAACCAGAATAATGGTAAGATCCAAACTTATATCTTATCTTACACCTAATTTTGGGACCAACAAAGGATATTTTCATGTTGACTCAAATTAAAACAAAGGAGGATTTTTGTTGGAAGGAATGCCATTAATAAGCATTTGAAGAAATCAAGAGATATTTGATGTTGCCTCTAATAATGTTGTCACCTGTGTCTAGAAGGCTACTTAAGCTTTATGTGTTGGCTTCTGAAGATGTATTGGTTGTTTTCTATCCAAGATAATAAGATAGGTGTAGAGAGAGCCTTTTTTTTATTATTATTATTTTTCTAGAATTTTAAATTCTGAAGAACAAAAATATTTGTCAATGGAAAAAATTATGTTTATCTTTATATATTTCTTGTGCAAAGTTATGCTATTATTTGTTGCTGACCAATGTCCATATATTGCAAAAAATTGACATTTTAAAATATATGTTGTCAAAACTAATTATCCATGGAGGAGTCAAAAAATAGGCATTAAGTTTAACAAAATTGTCCTTACAATACGTATTGTTGAAAGCCATTAAAGGACTGGTAGTTATTGATTTCATAGTTGAACATCACAGAAAAAGCTCTAATTATGTGGGCATCAAACCATGGACGTTATACTTTGACGGTTCCTATCATAAAAGGGGTTCAAGTATAAGAATTTCGATCATTATATTAGAATAGAAATCAATTGAATTTTTATTTACGTTGAATAAGAAATGTTTTAATAATAAAGCTAGATATAAGACGTTAATAGTCGGCCTAGAAATTCTACAGAATCAAGGTGTAAGTTGTGTCAAAATTTATGGTGATTCACAATTAGTCATAAAACAAATTTCACAAGAATAAACATAAGACTAGTGAAATATTTGGTGAAGACATTTGAACTCCTGAAATAATTTGAAGATGTAATGATAAGAAGCATCCCAAGGTGGAAAAATGAGAAAGCCAACAAACTATCTCAGCTTGCCTTTAGGTATAAGATTGATAAAATGAAATTTGCCAAATTGATTTAGCAACATGCCTTCCTATAGACTTTTGAAACTAGAGAAGCATCTTGCAATGAAATTTCAACCATTACATCCACGGACTAGAGAACACCATTAGTAAATTATTTGTTTGATCCTTCATCATTGGTTAGCAGAAGCGTTAAGACAAAAGCCATCAAATTCATTCTAGTAGATGGAAACCTTTACAAGAAAGGTTTCAAAGGCTAGTTATTAAAATGTTTAGGCAATGGCGATGATGACATTAGCCGAAGTACATAAAGAAATTTATGGTGCCTATCAAGCTGGGGTGAAAATGAAACAAATCCTTATTTGATGAGATTTTTATTGGCCCAACATGATTAGTGATTGCAATGATTATGTAAAGGGTTGTGAAGAGTGCCAGAAACATGGATCAATTCAAAGACTACTAATAACTGAACTTCATTATATAGACTTAAGCGGGAAGATATACTTACCATCCTTTAAAGGGCATAACTTCATTTTTTGTGGCAATAGATTATTTTACTCAATGGGTCGAAGCTGTTGTGTACAAAGAAATAAAATAGTATGATGTGATCAATTTTGTGGAGCATTATATTGTATATTAATTCAACCTACTTAAGACAATTACGGTAGACCACAGGACAATATTTACTAGTAAACAAATCAGAGAGTATGTCAAGTCAAGGGAAATTAAAATGCTAGATTTGACACAATATTATACCTGAGCAAATGGTTAAGTAGAAGTTGCCAATAAGTTAATTATAAACGTGATTAAGAAGCACATCAGATAGTACCCTAGAAATTGGCACAAAATGCTTGATAATGCTCTTTGAGCTATAAGGAATACTTCCAACAAGTCAACAAGAATTACACCTTATAAGTTAGTATTTGGCAATGATGCCATTATACTAGTCGAAGTGATGATGTAATCTTTAAAGGTCCAGAAACAAAATCAATTTTTTGAGAATGATTATAATTGATCCGGATTCCCTGCTACCCACCTTACGCAGTAAGGCGTGCTGTGCATCAAAATGCACGAGTTTTTACGCTTTTTTTTTTACGTCATAGAGTCTTACTTTATTTATCTGAATCTTGCAGGCTGCAGCTAACTTGAATTTTACCCACAAAACATAACATTCTCTTGCAAGGTAAAACTGCTACCATAAAATTCTTCCTACTCGTTAGTCCTCACGCTTCACATCCTTCTCCTCTATCCTCCTTGATTTTCTTTCTCTTTTCCTTCTCAATCTTTGAAACTTAAATCTTTCTATATATTTATATACCTATTGACATATATGAACAACTACAGACAATAATAGAGAGGCCTTGATAACGCATTTCTCTGCAGTTATTCACTTCCATATCTCCCTCTGCTTTCTTCAATTTTCTGCTGTCACCAGAGCCTTTTGGGATTGGAGAACTAAGAGAGACCAAGAACCATTGTTGCAATGCCATCATGGTTGAAACTAGACGCAGGTCTTATAATTCCTCTTCTAGGCATTCTCTCTCTTCTTCTTCTCCCAACGCCAAACGATCCAAGGTATTTTATTTTTTGTTGAATCTTCCTTTACCCATGTTTTTTCGATGTGGATTTTCTATTCTGTCATCTGGGTATCTAATTTTTTTTTTTAGTTTGAAATATTGAGAAGGAAAAGAGAAAGAAAATCAAGGAGGATAGAGGAAAAGGGTGTGAAGCGTGAGGACTGATAAGTAGAAAGAGTTTTGTAGTAGCAGTTTTGCCTTGTAGGAGAATGTTATGTTATGTGGGTGAAATTAAAGTTATCTGTAGCCTGCAAGATTCAGATAAATAGAGTAAGACTCTGCGATGTAAAAAAAAAAAAAACGTAAAGACACATGCGTTTTGAAACGTAGCACACCCTGCTATGCAAGGCGGGCAGTAGGGAATCTGGATCTGATTATAATGGTCTCATGCTCAACGAATTAGAAGATCTGGACGAAGAAAAGTGGCAAGCTTTAGATAACTCTATTTTTAACAAGGAAAAAATGGCTAAGTCCTACAATACACGATTGAATTTAAAAATTTTTTACATTGGTCAATTAGTTCATAATAAGAATCTTTTTTTTATTAAAAGTTTTGTCGGCTTTGATGATCATGTACTTTGGGTATTTGTAATCAGATTCAATTTCATAATACTTTTCAAAGGCCATTATTTCAGTAATATGCATACTTGTAGTGTTTGGTGATGTTTTGATAGTCTACACATTTACATAATAAGAAAATTGATTTGAGATTGGTGCATCAAAATATAAATGAGTTTTGGAGAACCCCCACTTTAAGAATAGTGCAATGCAAGCAAGATATGAAGAAAAGTTATATCGCTCAAATTGTGCTCGCATGGCCAAATTGGCCTCCTTGACAACAAAACATTCAAATGATTTCATAGTTCGTCTATGAAATTATTTGTCTAAGATCATGGTTGGGCACCCCTGTACCAAGTGGTGTTGATGGGCTAAAGTATTAGGCAAAAAGAGTTCAACATTGAAATTCAACTTTTGAGGGAAATTGGAAAATCGGAAAACAAATACTAGGGATATAAAAAACTAGAGTATACTTTGATGCTATTAAGTTGGATGGACTAGGATTAAAAGTAAATCAGGTAGGGCCATGGGAGCATGGAGAAAATATGGATAGATATTAAGAAGACCGATCAATGTCAAAGCAATAAAAAAATATGGAAAAAATGGTTAAACAATTTCTTTGGTGTTTTACACTCTAGGCCTTGACTAAGGAAGATTGATCTTATTCTTTTGGGCTTGTTACTCTTTCAATTTACATATTGGACATGTTGGGCTGTCTTCCTGGGGCCTCATGGTATCTGGATATATGGCTGGGCTAATAAGGGCCTTGGTATGGGCCATAAACTTTGTAATTCAGTTTGTCATCAGAAGTATATTCCAAGGACGACAAGGAAAAGATGCAGGGAGTTATGCTATGTACATCTCCTCTCACAACGAGAGGACTGGGGGGCCCCAGTGTGAGGAGCAAAGCATGCATCAAGCTTTTCCCAGCTGAAAATGAGATGCAGAATTCATGTTTAACAAATTGGCTCAGAAAGGCAAAAGTGGAGTTCCCATAATTTGCGGACCTTCTTGTCTTCTTCGATTTTAAGACAGTTGATTGAGCGCAATTGGAAGAAAAACTATTGAAATTGATGTCAGAAATTTAGTAACAGTTTGATTACAGTTGCACAATCTATGCCTATTTGCCCAAATTTTCTTTCTGTCTGGTTGTAAGATTTGTCTGTACCACCTGTGAGCTAGTGACTATGATTTTTCAGATTACTGCTTGAAAACATGGTTTGTGCTAAATGATCAAGGAGATGAGCATTTCTTTCTGTGTTGTAGCAGCATCCAAATCTGAGGTAGCAATAATGCATAGATACGTAATTTGGTTCCTAACATAATCATGATAAATGTGTAATTCCTCATTTTCCAAGCAAGTCTACTTCTTGCCTGCTTATCTGTATATGAAACAGTACTCTATTTAGTACAGTATGCTTTTCAGATGCCTGAGTCTGCAGGGCTCATTGTCAAAGACGATCTTTTCTGCACACAGATATCATAATCTGCATACTTTTCTTGGACATATAGGTGACTACGGTTAAGGGCCACACTTTGTAAAGTGCCGCTATCAATCAAAGCCCCTTTACCGTGTCTGTATCACCTGAAAGGAAAGACAATGAAAAGAAAATTAAAAAGTTTGAATAGAATGAAATATCATTTTTATAAAAAAAAAATTGAGAAAAATAATAATCATAAATATTATCTGTTCTTTTCTCTCACCCTAATAGGCTCAATCTTCATTCTTGATTAACTTCTTCATGTAGGACATGAGAAATCTTCTCTATGTTGCCCTTGGGGATTCCATAACCAGTCATTGGCTATCATGATATTTTTCAATGGTGAATTATCGGAGCTATAATCCATTTTTAGATGAAGTTAACTCCTAAAAAACAGCAACTTTATTTGATTTTGGTCATTGAAAAAAATTGATAAATGTGCTTAAGTATACTTATGGATACAATTGGTAGAATTTAAACAAGGGAGTTACTAAAGAAATGGAGATTTAAACATATTCTTCATTTTTACTTATGAGGAATGAAAGGAAATAGTTGCACAAGGTCAGTGGTTGAGACAGTGCAGAAAGAACTATAAATAAACAATGTAATTTTAGTTACTTGCTTAGAGGGACAAGTAATGATCACTTAATCACAGTTGAACATAATCTTCTAAGGAATAAATTAATTGTAGGGTTTGATTCAGACCAATCACTTTTCTACGACTAAAAGGGGATGCCGGATTCATGGAATATCTTGTCTTAAACACTTCTCAAAGCCCATTTCCATATCAACAACATGCTCAAAAATATGCTTAAATTACATATTGACCTAATCCATCACAAGGTTCACGTCTGAATCTTTTGAGGCTAATCATTGTCATCATAAAGGAATAATT
>JANHAO010018030.1:0-13755 GCA_026873985.1 Saraca asoca
GGTGGAAGGGGTCACACCCCCCCTTAAATGCACTTCCCCGGACCCTGACTTGGCCGATGTGGGATGCTGGGGCGTAACTCGTTACAAACTATTCAACTCCCTGACATTTAGGGAAACTGACCAGAACGTCTTGCCATGCAAAAAGACCAGAGAGCATAAGTGAAGAGCTGCCTTAACCATGAAAAGGCAATGGAGAAAGATAACAAAACTTCCCAAGATCCTCAGAGAGGAACCCTCATAGCAAACTGAACATGCCCTTCAGAATTCCACTAAAGGTTCACGTCATCATAAGGGGCTCATCAGGAATGCTTACTAGGTTGTTCTGCGAAAGAAGAAAAATTTCTCACCCTTATATAGACTGATCCAATCTTTTTGAAGAATCCAGAAGATGTCCAGATGTTCTTAATCGAAGGGCCCGAAAGAAAAATCAAGTCATTGCACCAACAACTGTAAGACATACACAACGAAAGATAAGGCCTAGTACAAATGAAATGAAAAACTAAAGCCTGACATGACCATTCGACAGGTTACAAACAAAGACTTTGACTAAACGGGAACGTCGGCAGAGAACTTGGCAATATCACAGGTTGCGGATAGAGGGACCTTGCCTAAAAAATGCATAACTAACTCCCAGCTCGCAGAGTGAACTGAGAGTTGAGGGGTTGATGTTATGGGCATTTTCGGACTAGATAGAATGGACCGGTCGAGGTCTAAAAAATCGGGTCAGGGGCAAGAAGGCGTGACCCAACTCAAAGCGAGGTCATTGAAGCCAGATAGCAGGTCATGTAGTGCCAGCTCGAAGCTTCCGACCAACCAAGGCTACAATGAGCTTCTCCCGGCGCTATTGGAAACAGTTAATGTTTGACAAACAATTTGAATACTCTACTAACTTGCAAATCAGCCTTCAAAGTCCAACAATGATTTGTCCTATATATATAACTTAACGTCTAGCATTTAATGCTCAATGCAGATATAATCATAGTTTTACAATGATAAATTATGACTCATAAACCTCCTGGCTTTTATAAATAGGGAGGGAGAGCCATTGCGCAAGAGATATAGTGAAATTCTGTAGAAATAGCCATAAACATATGTACTATTGCTCTATATAGTAAAACAACTGCTCAAAGCTAATAGAATTACCATAGACGTAGGGGCCATCTTGACTTTAAACAAACTACGATAAAATCTCTCGTGTTCTCTTCGCTCTTTTCTTTGAATCTCTCATCATTTTCTTATATTCTTTGCACTCTTAACAACAGTTTGATTCTCATAATCCTCGGTTGACTGGTTACTAAAATCGACTGTCAACACAAATAGAACTTCATTTAAATCCGTCCAATACCTTTGTTATATGATCTGAATTCAAATGTTCACAACTTATTTTATTTATTTATTTATTTTATTCTTCTTTTAATAGTTAGTAGAAATTTTATGGGACTCATAAATCTAATTTAGTTTCAATCATGTTTATGAATTTTTTTAAATTGGATATTTGAAAATTGAAAAACATAATCAAGTTACTTATGTTATTTAGATAATTTATGAAATTTGAATATGATATGAGATCTATAGTAAAATTATAAATTTTAATATATGCTTAAGTATTTTAGATTATTTAAAATTATCTTGAATAATTAAAAATTTTATTAGTTTTTTAACATTAAAATGGACATAAATATGTGATTTAAAAATGTTACATGTAAGATCGTCATTTTGGATTGAGAATTATTTTAAAATGAATTTCTTTTTTTTAAAAAAAAAAAAGCTGATAGTTTGTGACGGACTAGCATAAGAGAGCATAGACTGCTATTTTGACAATGCAAATTTTGCGATTGGTCCTGTCCATTGTACTTAGGGTGGATCCACGTGGACAGGACCAATTCTTTTGATGCTCTAAAATATAATATCATATTTAAATATATATAATTTTTTTAAAAAAATTAAAAGGTATTAAACTCTCTTTTTCTTTAAGCCATATATATATCATCTTTAAAAAAAGTTTATCGGATAAGTTATGCGTATTTTATTTATTTTTATATATATTTTTATATTTAATAAAATATAATTATTATATGATCACTAAAAATTATTATTTTTATAAAAAAAATTAAAAATTAAAAATTAATTTTTGAAGAGAAGCAACAAAAATTTAAATTTTAAAATTAAAAAATATCAAAGAATTCTAAAAGAGAGTAAAGGTTTCTTTTTAATCATATATATAGTTATGAATATTTTATTAAATTTATAGATAAAAAATATATAAATGTGAGTAAAGTTAATTCAAATTAAAATTAAGAGAGATATAATATATTTTTAAAGATTAATGATTATATGCACACATTATCTAAAATATAAAAAATCTAATATATTGTAGGCTATAAAAAAAATTTACGAGCTCAACCTCCTGCATGCGTTCTCTTGAGTTCAGGTGGGCATGCACATGCCGCGGTTGTGGTTAAAAAAAAAAAAAAGTGTCCGTCTGACATAACTTAGAAAAGTGAGAGAGACACTGCCAGATCATATCTCTCCTTCTCTCCCTCCCTCTCTCTCTCTCTCTCTCTGGCAAATGACAAAGAAAGAGTGAAACAGAACTGCAGAGACAAAAGGGAAAGTGAGTTGCTCACACTTCACTCTTGGCCTTTACTTCATATCATATCTCTCTCTCTCTCTCTCTCTCTCTCTCTATATATATATATATATACAGTGAGAGAGATAAGGATATATATATATATATATATATATATACACATATGGGTTGGCTGGCAACTGCCATGCACATGATTCAGAGTCAGCCCCTGCAAGTCCAGGAGGAGTCCTTTTGCCCTCTTTATTTATTTTTATTTCATTGAATTTATAATTTGATCATTCTGTTCTCACCTCTGTGCAATTTACCATTTTGCCTTGCATGATATATGAAGATTAGGAGTACTATGAATCGGGTAATGCCTCTTAGACAAAGTGCATATCCATATATTTGTAAATTGCATAAAAAATGCATATATAGGTTTTTGTCAATGAAATTGCACACTTTTTCGTACTTGTTACACAACTCGTCTGCACAAAGTTTTATTAAAAAAAAAAACTACAAATTATAATACACAACTTATAAAATTTTATACTTTTAACAAAATTCCACATTACTTTGTTAAGCAAAACCTTGATGAATTTTAATGTCCTTAATTTTTTCAAGGAAACTAACAGTAGTTTATTTATACAAAAGCTACAAATTATGAGGACTCCTCATAAAGTCATATATGCCATCTTGAAGTGTTCACTGAGCTAAAAATTAGTGACTAAGGAAAAAAAAAGTGACTACCATTATTCCTTTTTCATGATCAGGTTTCTGAAGCACTGTTTGGTATTTACACAGTCTCTCTGCATATAATATGTAACTTGTATTACTTCATCCAAAGCTTAAAATAACCAGATTTTCAAGAACTATAAACTATAATTCACCTTTAATATATGAATGCCAAATTCAAACTAGAAAGAGAACTAGACAGTCAGAAATACATCCTGATTACCATGAAATTGGACCTTAATGATGAACTAGTTTGCTTAGATGATGGAAAGATTGAATTTTCTGCAGAATTCTGCTATCATCTTCATGCTCATCTGATATTTTACCCACCATGCTAATTTACTTGCTCAGTATCTTTGTCTTGAATGTGTAATTATCTTAAATTTAACTAGCATTGGTAGACCAGTTATCACTAGCAGTAGAACATGAGCTTCTTGACATTGTCACTAAGTTTTGGCAAAGGTGTTGTCTTTGGAGGGGCGGCTCTGGATATCATAGGCGTACTTCTGAACAAAGCCGATGACTCTGATCGTTCTAGGTAGAGTCTACCTCTGTATGCAGCTAAATGGGCATAATAAGCTGGAGGAACCAAAGAAATTGGTTTGGTGCACCTAACAAAGGTATAGCAAAGATTGTAAACCAGCTTCTGGAGTTCATCAGAAGTGAACTGGTTTTCATCCCACAACACATGGTAATGAGCCGGCCTGCTTGTTCCTTTCACGCCCCAGTGACTGCACAGGTAGAAATCAAATTCCCTCGGATGAGTAATAACAGTGTCAACCACAGTCCCAGGGGGAATATTCTCATTGAGCGAATGGTTTTGATTGGAAGACTGATCAGTCTCGTAGGAAAACAGCCTTGTGTGATGCCTCTTCTGCACCACAGCAAAAGTTATATGAGGCTTATAAGCAGGAAATCTAGCACATGCCATTCTGATGGATTGGAGTTCCTCTTGCAGTACTCTATAAAATTGGGTTTCACTAACTCCATCTCTAAAGAAAATTATTCTTCTAGGGAGCTTCTTTACTTCTTGATGAAAATCATCAAGTAACTCCCGGACCATTGCACCTAGATCCTGGATGATTTCTTGTCGATGTGTTTGAGACCTTATTCTTGAGATGTATTTGTTTGCTGTTGGCCAATTCATGCTAGCAACAACGGCAGCAACAGATGGACTAGAGTCATCAAGTGGATGAGGATGTGTCACATCAGCTCCCATAAATACAACTGGTTCATCAGTTCGAAAGAGGCGTGGTATTTGAGAGGGTACAGAATTGTACAGTGCAACTGTGCATCCACCAACTTTGGCATTAATCTTGAGGGCCAAATTAGCCAAAAACTGTGAAGTTAACTTGTTGAGATTTGGATACAAGCAGCATTGGCTTACAACTCCTACACTAGTCTCTGCAATTCGTTTCAAGTCTGCATACCCTTTGTGTTTTCTCTCCATAATACAAATAAGCAACTGGAGGTTGTTTGAAGCACCTCCCTGGATTTTCTTGAGTTTAGATTCCAAAAGGTTGGCATTGTTAAGCACTTGAATTGATTCAAATTGAGGGCTAATAATTGTCTTGTTGTTCAGAAAAATGCCCAATTGTTCACACCTTTGAGATAACTGGTTTATGAATTTGGGAATGTTGGCTTTTTGCTTAGGTGTGCCACCAAAACTTACTAGTGCCCACCTTTCAATTTTAGTTCCTTCAAAGACATGTCCATCCAGAAGGTTCCAGTGGCGGTCATGACGTGAAGGAATCAGGTTTCTCACATGGCCTCCATTTCCAAGCTTTAGTTTGGGAGGGTGAAGAATCCTCCCTGTCAACCTTGTCATTTCTCTTGACACTTGGAGCTTGAATTCTCTCTCCTGGTTGCCACTGTCAAACAGATTGTTTTCAAACATCAGAAACTACATAAAGAAGATAATGAGAAGAATCATTGTCAATATTCAACAATGCATGAACAATTGAATTACTTTAGTCATTTGGAGTTACCTAGTCGGGCCAATATGCCCTCTCATGACTCCATCTATGATGGCTTTTCGTTCTGTTGGTCTTTGGCAGCCCAATTTAAGTATTTTTGCTGTCTGATCATCAGAAAGTTTCCCAAGGAATTTCTGGCCTTCACAGATCATACAGAGCTCCATAGGAAGATAACATGGTTTACTCCTACTAATTTGCAAGCATGGTAGGTTCTTGAACTGTATGTTATAGTTATAGTGATCTTTAAAGTAACTGACAAGCCTCAAATTCTTTCCATCCCTATCAGTGAAGCATAGATTTTCAGTGGTCTCATCTGTCAAGCCATAAACCCGGTATCTTTGCACAGTTTCTCGATGGCAAACAAAGACCCTGATGTTCTTCAAAGCCTTCTCCACTGTCTTCCTTTCCTCACTACTGAAACTTGTTGTCTTCCTTTGAGAAAGATCTCGAAGAAACTCAAGACTTTTCTGCAAGTATGGAATTACACCTATGCTTTCATAGAAAGTAGTCACAGATAAATCCAAATTAAGAGCAAGTCCTTGTTGGGTCGGCCGAAGACTCTGAAAGAACCCTCTCAATCCAACAGCTCCTCCCCCGATTTCTTTGGCTTCCCCCATTGAACTTGAATAAAATGATCTGCCCATGGGAATACACTTCTCAGTTGGATTCTCTCTCAAAACCACATCCAAAGCATGGAGATAATCCTGTGGGAAAGGAATCCAATCATCTCCCTCTTTGTTCAAGTAATTATTCAACTCCATCCCATTAATCTTAGACACCAATTTGATATTTACTCGGAACAGTTTAAGTTGTTCATGCTTCTCGTTTGAGTCATGCATTTCTCCATAAGGAAATTTCAGCTTGCTCATGGGGATTGGTAAGCTTATGTAGAACTCAAGCTTATCATTTTGGAATTCAACTGGACTATAAATATTCTTCCGGCCATCATACGCTGGCTGAGCACCGGAAAGCTCGGCTGAATTTTTATCAATCAATTTCTGTTTGATTGCCCGGGCCAAGTCTTTGGAGGGATTAGGAGTAATTTCAACATTGTAACAGTATATTTTTTGTGATGAATCAAATTGCACTAGATAGTGGTTGGCAAGAAGAGGAATGACAGAACCTTCCTTGCCACCAGAGTCTGGCCGCTTTGCAGCAATCACTGCCTGTGGTTTCCTTGCAAGTATGACCTTTTCCCCATCATCTCTTTTAAGCGATGTCTTAGTTTGCCCTTGGAGCCCCTTTGGAGCTGAATTAGTAGTATGAGAAACAAAAATGTGCATCAAAATTGTTAAAATCAACCCTCCACTCTAATAGGGATCACAAGACTAAGCTCACTGTAAATGGAAAGTAATCTAAACTATAAATTTTATAATTAATGAATGATCAGCATAATGAAAACAGCAAGTAAATATAAGAATGAGCAAAAACCACTATTTTAATTACTATTCCATCCTATTTCTTGCATCTAAAGTCAAAGCATGAGTTGCAATTGAGTAATGAAATTGGAAAAGAACTGTAAATAAATAAATAACCCAATACAAAAAGAACTGTAAATATGAAAAAATTAAAAAATATATATCCAAATTCTAAAAACCAACATAAATTACCATTTTATTCTTTCTAGCTTCACTTTAGAAGAACAAACATGCAAGAAGAGATTAAAAAAAAAAAAAGGCGCAAAAAAAACAGAACAATTGAAAGAAGAAAAATGAATGTTACCAGGAGAAGACACTATGCATTCTGAGACCTTGTTATCTGAGGAAGCAGCAAAAGGAGAATCAGTGAGCGTGCACGAGGATTTCTGCACATGGGTTTTTGATTTGAAGCTCTGATTTTGAGGAAACGGCGTCGTCAAAGCCAGTTGCAGAGGTATAGGAAAAGGTCGAGGAAGAAGAGCCGGGTAGTACCTCTGAATATATTTGTCATGGCTTGAGTATTGTTGTAGCAGCTGGCATTGGTCGCGAGAGTTGGTTCTTCCGCCATTGAAGTTCCTTCTTGTGGATGTGCATTTCTCGTTAGCAGCATTGGGTTCATTTGTCTCTTCCATTATTTGATTTCAGAGAAAGCCAAAATCAAAGTAAAAAAGAGAAAATTTTAAGAGAGAGAAGGTGGGGTCGTTTTGTTTTTTTCCTCTTTCAGTGTAAATTGAAGATTTCACTACACAACAAAAAGTATAGTTACAGCAGAGGGAGAGAGAGAGAGCATGGCACAATTATATAGATTCCGAGGGAACCTGCCTTAGATGAGAAGGGTAAAATGCCCTTCAGCAAAAGGGTCTGCCTTTACCAATCTTGAACTGTGTACTCCTTATATTATCTTTATCTTCACATGTGTACTCCTTATATTATCTTTATCTTTATCTTCACATGATATTAGTGTATATGTTAGGAGTCACATTTCCTTTTGCAAAATATAGTTTATTGTACTCTTAAACAAAATCTGAATTAACTGAGAAAATGAGTAAAACAACTTATCAAAGATCCTTGAATATAAGTGAAGCATGTAAGACTAGGCTAACCTTTTTCCTTTGAATGTATTTAGAAGGAAAAACCCAATTTTATTATGTAATTGAAAAGCTTGTGATTTATGCTGAATTGATAGTAGTGATTGGGATTCATCTTCCACCGGGTCAATTTGATTTTACATTTTTGTCTTTGTTTAGCAGTTTTTCTTTGCAATGTCTAAAACATCATCATCCCTATGTTTGACACTATGGTTGTGTATTTTGAGTAGGCTTCAATCGATTTCATACATTGAAATTTCTGCTCTTTCATGACTCACACAAGGCATTTTTTGCTTATCATCAGCAGCAGCAATTTGTCTCATTTAAACTTCCACCACTCCCCCAACAAAAGAAAAAATGCACAGTGGAGGAAAGAATTTGTCAGAAAAACTTGTTAAATGACCTATTACAATTACTTATTAGTCAAAACTTTTGCTATGGTAAATTTGACAAAAGTCAACTTCTAGTCCATTTGCAGTGGACAAATCTCAAAAATAACTCATTGTATAAACACATGATTAGGCAGAAAATCACATGATTTTTTAAAGGAAGAAGATAAGAAGAGCCCGTGAAATGGGTTTATTAGGTACTTTGTGGCCTCTTGCTCAACCCCACGTGAGAAAAATGGTTGTACGAAGGATCATGCATCTATCTATGTGTTTGTTTCAACTCCCTTTGAGATCTTGAGATGGAGAGTGCCTGTCCTATAATCATATATTTACTTTTAAGTTTCTTTTTCATAAATTATTTCTAAGAATTTGTTGAACTCTTATTTTGAGATGAGATGTGATTTTAAAAGTAGACATATGAACGTGAATATATCAATACTCTTTGTATATGTAGGTATGCAATAATAATAGTTCTAATCATAGGTTAAGATAGGTTTTTTTCTCGAAAAAAACTATTCACAACTGAATCATAATAATTTTATTATCGACACGAGATATGTAGACACCATAATTATATGTGGACTTATATTTTTTCAAGTAGTGAAACTTTTATAAACCAATTAATTGGATAAAAATGTAAATGATTAATTTTTATATCATAAAAATAATTTTTCTCTGAATATTAGAATATCTGTTCCTTACATTTAATATTAAACTTAGTTAATTTTTTTGTAAATTATTATTTATTGAACATGTAATAGAATTTAATTTAAATAACTTTACTTAATGTTTTGACTTCACCTATTTATATCATGTGGTACATGTATAATTAAGTGCATAAAATTAATAATATTATATTATCATTGTTCCTTATTTTATGCTAATCTGTTTTTATATAGTTTCCCTTCACATTTGATCTTTGATTTAGCCCCACTTTGCCTCTTCTTTGGTGTACATGATTAGTTATGATAAGGGTGAGAATTGGCCATTCATTCACTCAAGAGAGTGTGGGATGTAGGAGATGGGACAATATCATTTGTGTGGAGCCTGATGATGTGTATTAACTTGAATCTGGACCACATCACTCCAATAATCCTCACTGAATTGAGAGTGAAAGTCATGAACTTTAGTCACTAGCTAGCCCTACAAGTTTGATGATTGCCATCTTCTTTTGCTTTTGATTTCTTTGTTATGCCTAATGATGTTTAATGCACTTTGATGTGTGTATATTGGTTTTAATGCATCATTTTGTCAAGAAATTTTGTTGTCTCAAGTGATATTTGATATTTCTTTAAAGATTTTATCTTTTTTATTCTCTAAATTCTATCTTAATTTATAATGTGTTAGTTTAGTGGATTAAATATTCATAATATCACTAAAAAATAAATATTATTATGAACAGTAAAATATGTTAGATTTGACATAATTTAAAATATATATATATATATATCTAAACTTGTATTAATTTGTCGAAAATCTTTATTTTAAGTGATATCTGATATTTCTTTGAAGTATTTGTCTTCTTTTATTTTTTAAATTCTATTCTGATTTATTATGTGTATGAGTTTAATGGATTAATCATGCTAATGCTACCAGAAAAGAAAAAAAAAAAAACATCAGTAGTTTTGCAAAGAAGAAATGGTGGGAAAAACAGTAAAATTTGGGTGGCTCAGTTGTTTGTTTGATGGTTCAAAGCCAGCATTCAATGGAATAAGGCTTATATAGTAAGATGTGTTTTGCATGCATGCATTGTACAAAGAAAGTGACATCAGACTCCTCTGCCATTGCCCACCAAATTTCAGTACTTTATTCTATTATTTACTTTTTATCAGTTTATGCAGCCTTGATAGACACAGCTTTATGAATCCCACTGCAATTTTTTTTTTTTTCATAAAATATCACTTATCATGTATTTATTAAAATTTAATGTAAATTTTATAAGCACATAATTATATTTATTGCACAAAGTTTAAAAATATCTTTATTATTTTGCTTGCATGACCTGCTATATGTCATATTTCTATGCTTATTATATATCTCAAAGTTTGAGATCAACACAACAAAAGATTTTACCATTTCACTGGCTGAATTTTGAAATCAAACTCTCTTTTAAAATCACAAAAAAGGATTCAACTTATTTAAAATTGAATTTGTATTTAAAATTATCCATAAATTTGATTTTAAATATTTTTTAAATTTCAAATGAGTGTAAGTCTTTGATGTTGAATAAATTTAATCCAATCGTCCATTGCTAAGTAAGTTTTTTTTTTTTTTTTTGAGAAATTTAGTGTTAGAAAACGTTGATGTTTGACCTTGATTTCTTGCACGTTGTATGATGTTTTTTGACCGAAACAGTACAAGAAAGTTGAAATTTAAATTGAAGTCCGCCACTAAATTACATAACTACAAAATTAGCAACAAAATTCATCTATCATTAATAAAATTAATAAATCATTAGTGACGGAAATTTGAAATCCATTGCTAAAGTTTGTAAAATACAACTTTCATATTTATTTAAAAAATGACCTTCGATTTATAATGATGGAACTTTTTCGCTGTCAAAAAATGTAAGATCAAGAGTGTCCATTACTAAATCCATCTCTAACTATGTGAGAATTAATTGTTTGTTGAACGAAGAATTTACGTAATTTTCACTAAATCCGTTGCTAATTAGAAATATTTTTTAGTGTCCGTTGCTATCTAGAAGAATTTCAAATTGTTTTGTCATGAACTCTATCACTAATTAAAATATTTTAGACAAATTCGTTGTTAATTCCATCACTATCTGGAGAATTAGGGACCTAACCTAATTTAAACCTATCAATCCTATTTCATTTAACTTATTAAAAATCTCTATCAAATAAACACAAAATCTAGCCAACACATATTTAAACTACCTAAATTATTCTAGAGAACATAAAATGAAATCAAACTTCACATGAAATTGTACAAAAGAAATTACAAAATTAAATGATTGAACAAAATCCAAACTTCTCATTGCGGTCTTCCACCCTATCATTTGTGTTTGTAAGTGGAGGAGGCACATTATAACAACATTTTCATTTGTATATGTGTCATTTGGTGTGACACATGCTTTAACTTTTCTAGTTCATTAATTTCTTATGCAAAGTTATATTTTTCTATGTTTAGCTTCAATTCTGCCAATGCCTACTACTTGTGAGAGCTATATGATGCCAGTGAGCTGAAGGATTTTAAAAAAAAAAAGTTGATAACATTTATAACAAGGTTTTACCCATATACCATGTTGTTTATAATTATCCCACATCTCGAGATCTAATCAGCTATTGTATGTTTATGTGGAAAGTTGTAGAACCCACACTTCTAAGTTTTTATAACATCAAATTGGGTGAAAAAATCCTGATATCGATGTCGTAGTAGACATTTGGTCAATTAGGACCTGAAGTATAATATTGTACTACAGGCACATAATTAACCAAATATATCTTATGACATAGATCCCATGGGTCTTGTGACCCAATTTGAGAATATAGAAACTTACAAGCACTGATCTTACAACCTTCCACACAAATAAGTAGTAACACAATATATAGCCAATAGTTCATTGTAAATATCATTCATTTTTTTCTGTGTCCTCTAACTTATTAGCATCACATAACTTCTAAAAGTAATAGGCATTGATAGAATGGAAGCTATAGTTTAAAAAAAAATAACTTCATGGTGGAAATTCATGAATTTCAAAAGTTGAAGCATGTTTCATACTAGATGATGCTATGCATATATGGATGAAAATGTCAATGATGAAGACATTCATTATTGAAGTGTTCTAACTTGATAAGAGATAAACATAAAATCAAGCCAATCAAGGGAACATAGAAGCAAGCCAAGATGAAACACATAAAATCAAGCCAATCTAAAATCTAACATGAGTGGTATGAAACAAAATCAATGAAATCAATCCAAGATTAAATTCATCATATAGTGTCACCCATCTACCACTAATCTAATTAATCTTCCAAGTTTTCTTCTACTTCTTCATCTTCCTCTTCCTCTTCCTTATCATCTTCCTCCTCCTTTTCGTCTTCCTCAAACACCATTTATTCTCCTTGCAATGCCACTTCAAATGCCCATTCCATTTCTTTATTATCACTTGTCTCATCCCTCAATGAATGCACGTTGTCATCCTCAACCACAATTTGTTATGTGTTAATGTTTTCATCATCTTGGGATCCATCATTTGTAGACTGCAATTAAAGCATCAACTTGAGAATGTGTTTTACTCATGATGACCACCAACCAGTCTGATTGATCTCTCGATCTACCTAGGTATGGAGTGTAATACACTTGAATTGCTTGTTGTACCAAGATGAAAGGGTCATATTTGCTATACCTACGAGTGGCATAGATTTTCATAATCATGTATTGAGGATAGATTGTGGTACTCCTATTAGGGGTTTGATTAAACTAACTACAATTGAAGAAAACCACCATTCTTATTAAAAATCCATCATACTTCAAGTCCAGGACTTCTTGAAATTTTTGTAGTAATCATTTTCAGACTAGATATTATTTGAACCCCTAATGCATACACTAAAGTTGGAGGTGGACTTACACACACTCTATCCCTTAGTGTGAAACTTATAACCATTTACAAAATATATAGGCCAAGTTTGGACTCTTCTATTGGGTCCCCAACCTATGCATCTAATTACATCGATTACCATGTTATTCGGATCAAACATTTGTGTAGGAAAAAATGAGATTAAAAAATTCACAAAACTTTCTAATGCATGGGAAAGTATAGTATGCTTACATAGCCTAGGAACCAACTAGCAAATTTGTTGTCAATTTGATAATTCAACTCAACGTCACTAATATATGGTAGTGAATGATGCAAATTGTTGACGAACATATTGTAATTTCACCATAACTATTGTTACATCGTTATATGTTTCATTGATAAATAGTTTTAATAAATGGGTAGACAATTTATTTGAGATAGGGTTTTACTTTATTACAATTTAACAAAATGTATGTTTGAGCTATGTGGTACACTTGATCATACAAGTACTACAACTTAGACTCCTTTGTAGCATGCCTAAGACAATCGAATATAGAACAAGCATATTAACATTCTTCAACATACACATATGTCATCATTCCTAAGGACTCTTTTCCTCCTAGAGTGAATATGTGGCTCAAAGTAGTGTGAACAAGATATGGAAGCCTCCTTAAGGATGTAAGCTTCACATAAAGAACCCTCTAGTTGAGCTTTGTTCTTTACTTTCTTTTTTAATGTGCATAGGGACCTAGATAACAAAGAAGGAGAAACATGAAAAATTGTACTAGGCCCTCATATTTAATGTAAGCATTTCTGATAATGTTTGTGTTTATCTCTCAAAGAGATACATCCAATGATATTGATTTGGGCCACTGACCAAGGCCTTTTAGTAAATGAAGGTGTTTTATTAAATCGGAGAAGGTTGGTTGAAAGATTAAGTCTAATTTGCATATAGTTGTTAGTCTAGATGGGTGCCCTAAGCCAATTTGATTGGACCCTATTGCATCTATGACTAAACATTCTGTGGATTTGGATATTAA
>JANHAO010018031.1:0-13752 GCA_026873985.1 Saraca asoca
TGGGAACTGATAAAAATGTTTCCTGCATGTTAAATTGAGATTGAAAATGCTTTTGTTGCTTTCTGAATATTTTGATGATGTTGCTTACCCGAAAATGAATTTGTGTATTCTATGATATGAAAATATGGTTATTTGAAAATCATTTTATATGATGGATTTTGTTGAATAGTTTGAAAACCTTGGAATCACGAGGAAAACTCATTGGGAACCCACGAGTGCACTCATGTGAGTGTGTGTGATGGAGAGATAAGGTGGGACAGGGATTATGATTATAACATGAGGACCCGACAGATGCGCTGGATAAGTCATGTGGCATAAAGACCTGGTAGGCGCGTTAGATGAGTCATGCTTATGTGAGATGATGATGTGATGATTCCCTCTTGGAGTTGCCCTTGAAATTACATCAGATATTTTACAATATGGGTTTTTAATGAATTTTAAACTTGATATTGATTGTTTTATCGTTATGTTATATTGAACATAAATTATTTTACAATATTGATTTTTGATGTTGCTTACCACGTTATTGAGAATTATGTTTTTTGACTATTTGATTTCCTTGACAAATGATATATCAAGAATTATTTTTGAGATTATGTTGGTTAAACTAGTGAGCACATTTTCTTGATTTAAAATAGTTTTGAATATGATTTATAAATGAGTTTTCGAGAGTATTGTTTGCTCATTGAGTTCTTAGAAACTCACTCTTTCTATTTCTATATTTTTCAGAAGCCCAGAGCATCCATATTGATTCCGGTACTATTCAATAACTGGATAGCCCTCTACACAGAGATAAAGATATAAATTAGTATAGTAACTTGGTAGTTGGATAGGAATACTTACTGCGTTATGTTTGTAATTGAGTCCTAAATACCTAATAGGTTGTTGTTGTTGCCTAGTTTGGGCCACTGTGAGTCTGTTTAATTGTTATATAGGTTTTGATGGGTGTGTGGCCCTTATTGTGTATAAAGGCCTTAAGCCTGGGCATCCAGATTATAAGGGAAACTCTGCCGAATTTTTGACAGAAATATATGTGTATTCATGAGTCGGTATGCATAATCAAACTCGTAGGAGGTTCCCTAGATGTGGCCTTCTACATCGGTCATGTGCCCCGGAGTTGGGGCATGACAATTTTAGGTTGTTCTCTCATTTTGGGAAATGTTGAGTTGCACAAGAAAGTTTATTTTGGGAAATTTCTTGGCTCAAGAAAGAAACAGATGACAGTGAAGGCTTGCAATTGCATATTGAGCATTTTCAATTGAAATTTTTTATTTTTCTTTCTTATATATTTTCCTTGTATAAAGTACTTTAAACTTACTTAATAGTTTTTTCTTGGTATTTTTATATTCAACTTAAAAGAATGTCACTTCATGAATTTTTTTATCTTGAAAGTTTAGTGTCAATCGTCCATAAAACATGTTCAACTCAGACAAAATTGGGTGTATACAAGTTTTATAAGAAACAAATTATCTTTTGAGAAAAAATTATTAATATTACACTCAGGAAAACATTAGGTACAAGCAATCTAGATATTCACTATACAATCATATTAGTCATAGAATACTAATGTATCAGTGATTACATTGATATTTAATCCGAACAAAATCACTGATAAAATAAATCATCTTCAACCTACTCTACACAACTTTAAAAAACATGTACAAACAAAATTATTAAATTTTAAATTATCATTCTCAATCTATTTTCTTTGATGTTTAGCTTTATAACTTGAAAATTCATTTCATCATCAGATTCTTTTTGTTTCTCAATAGTCTCGGCTGCCTCTTCAACCTTAGTCACATTTGGGGCATCTATTGAATTGCAAAAGTAGAGAGCATTAAAGCCAACAATCTAGATTTTTGTTGCCCAAATAATTTCTTTTTGTTTTAGTTTCCAATAGAGCTTTGATTGCCTTGCTTTGTTTCTTGGTGTTTAAAGGGAAAACTAGTGAGACAGTATGTTTTTAGTGGTCATGTGAATTGCACATGTGTTTATAATCAAGGATTTGGATGGAAAAATAACGAAAGGGATCAGTTGTACCATTATGAAAGTTTAAGTGCCAAATTGCTCATTTTAAAATTATAAGGAGTTTTTTGCACATGAGATAAAGGCACAAGAGTTTATGTGTATTTTAGCCAAAAAATATGACTGGCAAATGGTTTGGTTTGATCCACCTGTTTAATTTCTATGTGACTACTCAGCCACACCTCTATATTCCCAACTAACAATCGAAATCTACCAATATAATATCAATATTTAAATGAATGTTGAAATAAGGAAAGTAACTACCTACGTAGTCGATGGCCAAAACTAGATCCCCCTTATTCGATAAAAAAACTATTAATTGTTAATTTTGTTTGATAGATATCAATTTTGTGATATTCACATGCATTCTAAATTATAGTTTTCAATTTTTAAAACATTCAAAATTGTAATTAACTTCTTCCTATTTGATAAAAACAAGGATAGATATTATAATTAAAGAATACTATAGTTTCTTATAGCTCCCCTTTCCACTTATATGATTCCTTCTTTTTATTGTCAAATAATATCTTTAATTTGTTTTAAATATTTATGTGGAATATATAGTGTGAAATTTGAGGCAAAAAAAGAAAAAAAAATTAGGACCTGAAAGTGTTTTCAAGTGTTTTTGTTTTATTATTTTTTAAAAACTATTTTTTTAGAACAAAAAAACAAAAAATATGTTTAGATGTAAATTTTGAAAACAAGTGTTTTCTTTATTTTTGAAGATGAACAGTTCTATACAAAAATAAGGAAAAATATCATTTTGGTGTTTCCTGAAAACTGTTTTTTCAGTTATATTTTTAGAAAATAATTTTTGAAAACAGATTGTCAAACAGATTTTTTTATTTTTATAGAAAAAAATAAAAAAATTATTTTTGAAAAAAAAAACTGTTTTTCAAACAACCCCTATATGTCCAAAAAAGTCATTACATTCTTATTTTCAGTAACTAATATCTTGTTAATTTAAAGTCCTACTCAAAACCAAATCATTAATTGAATATGGAACCTTAATATGTGCGGTTGATATCTTGCACATCCATTAAACAATAAGTAAAAGAAAGAAATAAAAGATAGGAAAGGCAGCAATTTTGCAATTTGCAAGGTTGTTTTTGTTTTGCCTATAATAGCTTTGAAAGTTGAAAAGTTATTTTACTTATTTTTTTATCGTTTGTGGTACCCAAAATTAGAAGGCACAGAAAGAAGTGCGTAGAACAAAATGATTCAAGAAAAGAGCAATTCATTATTTTATATTTGCTACTCCATTTTTTTGGATAATTTACTCCCTCCTTTTTAACAGGGGTGTTAAATGGGACAAAGGCTAGCTAATCAAGTGGGACATCCCACAATTTTTGTGCGGACCAGATTAGGTGTATGACCGGATCCGGATCCCCTGCTCATTTTTAAAGATGAGTAGGCTGCTCATCTTAATGGGAGTCATCAGATGCAGTTTAAACGGTCCAGATGCATCCTTCAGTTAAATGATTTGATGGGATGATGTGACATATTCTTAACTGAAAGATACATCTAGATCGTTTAAAATGCATCTGATGATTCTCATTAAAAGATGAACAACCTGCTCATCTTTTAATATGAGCAGGGGATCCAGTTCAGTGTATGACCACATTTGTAGTTTAGTTCAGCTACTTTGGCACATTCCCAATTTTAAAATTTGCATTGGGCATATTGTTGCTTCTTGGTCAAGTGGTTTTGTCTCATAGTCTGTGCTTGTTCCAGATAAGCCATTGCTTAGCTTTTTGAATTTAAAAAGCCAATAAAGTTGTAAATATTGCTAGCATTGTAGATATTTTTTCTAAAATTATATTCTTTTAATTCTTCATATGTCAGTCTTGTGACAAATAGAGTATAATAGATATTTTATATGTATTTTTATTTGCATTTGAATAAAATGTAATTTGGGGTTGTCCTCAAATGGCTAGTAATTCTTTAATCATTTTATTTATTTGTTTTTCGATGTCATTGAGATTCTTATGCTTTTGTCAATTGTGCACTATAGAGATTAAAAACTAGGCATGTAGTAGTAATTAGAAGTTTTAAGTCTGGATATGAATTTTCAATTGCTAGCATTATGATAAGTGAAATAATTGTGAAAATTAAAACTTTTGTTTAATTCTAGATATGAATTTAATAAGTTTTTTTCTTTTTTCAATAGGCGCTTAAAAACTTAAAAATTACCCAATATAAAAAAGATTAAAATATAATTAAATAAATAATTAATTAAAATGAACTATTTTTGGATTGGACTCAACCTTCTAATACTTAATTCATTTAAGAGTGGACTTAAAGGGGTTAGGCCCGTTTAGGTTCAATCCACGCGAATTTTGATCTGGTCTAATTCATTCATTTAACACATCTACTTTTTAATTTTGCAACAAATGTATAAGAATTAAAAAAATTATTACATAATTTTAATTTGAAAAAGTCATATTTAATTACTTTATTCTTTATCAAAATTAATTAAAATAGAGTGATTGACCATTTAACACATATAGCAAAAGAAAATTTTGAAAAAAGAAATACATTTTTAGTTTTTCAAAGTGATAGATAAAAAAATATTTAAAAGAATGATAAAAAAATAAATTAAGTTATTTAGAGAAAAATATTCCGACCGCTTCTAAGGTTTAACAAGACCTCCTTTTTATTTTAAAAACGTATTCAAACCTTTAAAATATAAAAAAAGAAATATTATGCTTAAATTTTAAATTAAATTTTTATGAATAAAATGATATGAAAATGTGATCATGGAGTCCAAATAAAATATTATAAAGTATTTTAAGTGTTTTTTATTAAATATGTGCTTTGACTAAAATCAAATGATTAAAAAATTATTAACTTATTCTAAATTTTTTTTTCATTAATCATATTTTAATTTTAAACTTAATTAAAATATATCTTTAATGATAAAATATACATAATATCTCATATTATAAATTTAAACTATGTGATTATCTTTTTTATTATTTTAATGATAAAAAATTTAAATTTAAATATAGCATTAAAATTTTGAATAAATTTTTTAAGTAAATGACAAATTCTCTTAATTTCGTTAAAAGTGGGTGGAAGTCAAAGTTTTTTTTTTTTTTTGTTAATGTTTTCCTCTTGTCTTTTCTTGTGTCTTCTTTTTTTTTTCTTTTTCCCTTTTGATTGGTTTGGAAGCCAAAGTTTTTTTTTTTTTTTTAATTTTGAATTTATTGCCGGTGTCTGGCATTAGTGAAGAAAACAAACAAGGTGGGCTAGTTAATGTGTAAAGATTGAAGAAATGCAGCTACGCATAAATGATACTTACTATCCCTCAACCAATAGGATTTATTATTTTTGATGATCTATGTGTTAGGTTTCAAATATATTACCTACTAGTGATAATTAAATCCGTGCCATACACAAAATTAGTATTCCATTAATTTTATTGTAGAAAAAATATTAATTATCATAGGCTTAGAAATATATTTTTTATTATGTTCAAAATTTTAATATAAATGAATAAATATTTTTGCATAAAAAATTATTCAAATTAAAATTTTGGTGATATATTGCATAAAAATATGCATTTAAAAGCCCTCTTGTTAAGATTATAGGATCAATTGTCACATCTTCACAAGATTTAATACTGCTTGATGTCCTAATAGTATAGTGGTGTTTTCTATTATGGCTGTAATCATGTATTATTATTATGTTATGAAAAACTTCTAAAAATTTTCTTTTTTTTAAGTAATTTTCATCTTTCTTTTTATCACAGTGTAAAATATTTTATAATAATAATGAATGAAATTTCAACTTATATTACAAAGAGATGGTACAATATAAAAATTCTATAATAAACATTTCAATATGTATCATATATTCAAAATAAAACATTTCAAAATCCTTTTTCTATTAATTAAAACCTCTATTCAAATTAAGCCCATATGGAATTTGGCTACCGTCTGTGCCTAAAGAGTTACAGCCTTTTCAAAAAAATAACAACTTTGATAATTTTGTTGCAAGGATAAAAATTGCATATTTGAAGGAAAAGTGCAATTTCATGCAATACAATTAACATATCTTTACATCACGTCACATCATCACAATAATATATATGCATACAATTTCTCAAAGAAATATATCGAAGCAAAACCTCACTTATAAATATAATTTTAAAATTCTCATTAGATAAAAAATGTCACTATGAGAATAGATTTCATGGTGATTTACAAAACACCAATCTTAATCTTAATGTGACAAAAACGGGGATCTTTGCATTTTGCTGCTTTTTCACCCAAATAATGCTAGAAAGAAAACTTTCTTAATCTAAGGGTCCATTGGTTCAGGAGGAAAATATTTTTTAGAAAATTATTTTTCTATTTTTTATATTTAAAATTAATAAAAAATTAATTCTAATCAATAGAAAATAATTATATATTTTAAAAAAAAGTAACTTCTCCTCCTAATTTAAAAAAATTATTTTTACAAATTTTATATTACACACTCTTATCCTCATTTTCTTTATTTTCCTTTCTTCTCTCGTGAGTTTCCCTCTCTTATCTTTTTCTCTCTATCACTCTCCATTTTCTTTCATTTTTTCTTTCTATATCTCTTCCTGTCATGTCTTTGTCTCTTTACCCCTCTGTTTCCTTTCACCCCTTTGTTACCCTCTCTTTCTTTTCCTCCCTCCTCTCATCTTTTTTTCTTATCATCGCCCTTTCTCTTTACTGTCCTTCTATTTGCCTTCTATTCTTTCATTTCTCCTCCTACTCTCTTATTTTCTCTTTTCTTCTATCTCTAAAAATATTAATATTTAATAATTATATCAAAATTTATCTTGAAAAAGCATTTAAACAATTAAAAAAAATATAATTAATAATTTTAGGGTCATATAAATATGAACTAATTCAACCAATATAAAAAAAGGATTTAGATATTCTTCTTGTTTTTTATATAAGATAAATTTTACTTTTGACTTTTTCTAATAAAGATTTATTAATTCATCCTTTGTTACTCTCTTTCTCTTTTCCTCCATCCTCCCTCATCTTTTTCTTTATCTTGGCTTTCTCTCTCTTTAGTGCCTTTTTATTTCCTCTCTATTCTTCTATTCTTCCATTCTTCCCCCCACTCTTTCTTATTTTCTCTCTCCTTCCATATCTAAAAACATTGAGGTTAAATAATTATATTAACATTTATCTTGAAAAAGCATTTAAATAATTAAAAAACTAAAAAAATATATATGATTAACAATTTTAGCTAAAATCATGTGAATATGAATTAACTCAATCAAGATGAAAAAAGAATTTAGATATTCTTTTTATTTTTTATGTAAAATAAATTTTACTTTTGACTTTTTTACTAAAAATTTATTAACTCCTATTATAAAAACATTCTAATAATAAAATAATCATTATGCATCTTGACCTTAAAAATAAAATTTATATATAATGATATTTTTCAATAAAAAAGAATAGTTTGCCTTTATGTACAAAATAAAATAAAGTATTTTTTATGTTATTCAAACAATAAAAACTAAATACATTTTCTTAGAAAATTCTTTCTATAAAATTTTATTTTTTTATTGAAACAAATAGGCCCTAATGTCATATTCAAAGTATTTCCCAATCTGGACTTTTTTTCATAAAAATAATGACTTAAATATAATTTTAATCTCTTTAAAATATAAATTGTGCTATTTTTATCCTTTTAATTTAAAATATTTTATTTTAGTTTTATAAATATTTGAATCAACTTAATTTTAATTATTTTGTTAAACTCTTGTCCGATTACTAATAAAAATATGGAATTAAGTGAAATGTTTTATCTATTGTAATATATCTTTATATCCTAATTAATACATGCATATTGATAATTATCTTCTTCCTTTTTTAAATTTATTTTAATTTATATGTGTAAAAAAAAGTATGTTTTCATTAACCATGTATATAAATAAATCAGAACATAAAAAATACGTTACATTTAATAAAATCATATATCCTAATTTCATATCAATTTTTTCCTTAATAATTGAATAAAAGTTTGACGAAAAAATTAAAATGAAATCGATTAAAATATTATAGAAACAAAAATTAAATAATTAAAATTATTTAATTTATATTTTAGAAGGATTAAAATTATGTTTAAATTAAAGGGCAGATGTTTCTGACGGCAACGTCTACCCAAAAGGTTGATGTTGTTGTTGGAAACACTGCCGAGCAGCGTCTGCAAAACGATTGTGCGCAGGCAAGGCATTGGAGGGCCCACGCTGCCCCGATGGGTATACATTGGCCTGTTTTTCTAATCAGTGAATGATTTAACTTATTATCCTAATTTTATACGTGTACTTTATAAGTTAAATTAAGTATTCATTTTTTATATATATATTTATGTTTGATTTGCTCAGGTAGCTAGGCTTGTATTTTTTTTAATTTTATTATATAAAAAGAGAGATATATCTAACATGTTACTTTGTTTTTGAATTATATACTATGGTAGATTTTATAAATTGTGTTGCTTTATTTATTTAGTATATGCTTTAGAAAATTTATTTTTTATTTTATATGTGCATTTTATTAGTTAAATCAGATGTTAATTTTTCTATGATATATTTCTGTTTGATTTGTTTAAATAGTAAAATTTTTATTATTTAATTATTATAAAAAAGATAAATATATCTAATTTGCATTTTGCCTTTTATTATGTGGTATCTTAAAATTTGTATTATTTTATTTATTTAGTATGTGTAGTAAATAATTTATGACAACGTGGTTAATGACATCGTTTACCTCTTGTTGACATCAGATTTTGATTCTGATCCAAACTCCAGTCAACAAGGGATTCTTTTAGGATCTCAAACTGCTAATTGGTTCACAGATAGAAAATCAGCAGAATAAACAAGAAAGGAGGGAAGAGCAGCAGGGAAACACAAAGGTTTTTAATGTGGTTCGGCTAAATCCGGGTGGCACCAGACCTTACGTCCACGGTAGTGTATTGATCTGGGAATATTTTTACAAAGTTTTTGTATATAGACGTCCCCTCTCTCAATGTTCATCTCCTTCCTGTATTTATAGAGGAAAGGATATTATAATTGTAATTCTACATGTAGTAAATCTATTACATTAGTATTTAATGTACAAGACTTGAACAGACAGAACACGAATATGATTTTGGTTCTGATCCAAACTCCAGTCAACAGGGAATTCTTTCGGGATCTCAAACTGCTAATTAGTTCACAGATAGAAAATCAGCAGAATAAGTAAGAAAGGAGGGAAGAGCAACAAGGAAACACAGGTTTTTAATATGGTTCGGCTAAATCCGGGTGGCACCAGACCTTACGTCCACGGTAGTAAATCTTGTTAATTCGGCTACTGTAGATTGCCTCTTACAGGTGGGCCCCATGTGTCTGCTGGACAAAACATGAATTGGTCTTCTATTTAGCGAGCTCCTGGGTCGCTTGTCGTGCCTCGCTACCCAGATTATTTGGTATGGGGAAGTGCCTACCTTTGGGATGGCGAGCTCAAGCTCACTTCTTCGAGAACGACCTCGAACTGAGGATGTCGCTATGTGACGCAAGTTAGGGACTTAGCGCTCTGAGTGCTCCTCGAGTTGGATCTTTGCCATGTTCGGGCTGCTTACTGGTCCATCAAGGATGATCTAAATTTCACATATAACAGAAGCCCCCTAACTCTTAGCTTGTTTTGCGGGCTGGGAGTTGAGACTTTTCGACATCTGTTCAGTCAAAATCTTCTCTGAGACTGTCATTTCATCTGTTCTAGGATGTGCTTCCCATGGCATGTGTCTGACAATTGTCGGCGAGTCAATCTTAATCCTTTCCGAGGTAATAAATGATGACGGTTGGAGGGATGAATCTGGATCCTTCGGTGAAACCAAACTTGGCTCTATTTAAGAGAAAGGAAATCCCCTCTGCCTTTGCACTAAGCAAATTATGAAGGCTCCGGACAAACCTCCATTGCTTCCAATGTTTTGGCTTTCCACCGAAGTGTGTATAGTCTGCTGTATAGTGAACTCAGAAGATTTGGCTTCTCCGATAACATGGAAGGATCTCATATGGACCTCAAATTATGTCCTCTCGGAGTTGCCTTGAGGCCATTGTTCGACTAGCCAAGTTCCTGACACTTCCTGATTTACTGCCTTTACAAATTAGACGAGGAGCTGGAGGTTGAAAAAATACGAACCAGTTGTGCTGTTGCTGGGGAGGCATTGGAAGAAAAAATTTGAGGACCTTGGCAGGTTTATGAGCTCCAATCAGCTAGGGTGCGTCCCTTTGCGACCAGTCCTTCTTCTTAGAAGAAAATTAGTTATAGCTTTTCCCCTTGTATTTTTGGTTTTTTAATGTAATTTTACCTCGTTGAGGCTTTTTAATGAGTAAGGTTCCCTTTGGTAATCTCTATATGTCGTTCTCATTTCTCGTTTAAGCGTTGTCCAAATAATTCACATGTGAACTATGCATAATCAGAGTTATGTGCGAGTCTGCGATTAGGGCAATGTCGTGCTCAAATGAGAGAGTAAGTGATCTTGTGTTTAGGCCGATCCCATGGCCAAATAAGTAAATGAATTCGCATGAGAGCTGCGAAATAAGAAAGTAAGCAATCTCATGCTCGGGCCGATCCCGTGGCCAAATAAGTAAATGAATTCGCACGAGACGTGCTTGGGGCGATCCCATGGCCAAATAAGTAAATGAATTCACATGAGAGATACGAAATAAGAAAGTGAGCGATCTTGTGGCCGAATAAAAGAGTTAGCCAATCTTGTGCCCAAATAAAAGAGTTAGCCGATCTTGTGACCGGGGCGATCTTGTGCCTAAATAAAAGAGTTGATCGATCTTGTGGCCGAGGCGATCTTGCGCCTCAATAAAAGAGTTGGCCAATCTTATGGCCAGGGCGATCTTGTGCCCAAATAAAAGAATGCCATTTAGGCGATTCACCTGTTTGGAAAATTCAAAAATCAGTAAAGGAATTCAAAATGTTCATATAAGTTACAAAATTACAAAAATTTAATAGATAGTCCTGATTGTAGGAGACTACTCTTACTCAGGGTACTGCCGAGATGGTCCAAGCCACTACTTGGAAGGTTGCACCACGTAGCCTTGCAAGTGACCTCTTTTAATGAAGTCTTCAATAGCGTCCCTCAGCGCCCAGCATTCTGAGGTGACATGTCCGAATTCGTTATGGTATGTGCAAAATTTCCCTCGATTGTGTCTGGACTTACCGGGGGTCTTTAAGGGCGGAGGTTTTTCGAAATCCTCCTTATCCCTTTTCATTGCGAAAATCTTATCTTGGGTGTCCGATAGGATGCTATAGGAGCTATGGCGACTTGGAAACGAGGGTCGCTCATCCTGGCTCTTCTTAAGGGGCTAAGGATCGGGACTGTCTTTTTCATCTCCACGGTTACTCTTCTTCTTATTTTAAGCTGAGCTGCTCGTCTCTGGCTTTTGTGAACTGAAAATATCTTCCCATCTAATCTACTTCACAGCTCACTCATAAAATTCACCCAAGTTGCTAACTGGGGACTTATATAAACTTTTGAACAACTTTACATCTCTACGAAGTCTTGCTGAAATGGCAGTCAGGATGGCCTTATCTGAGGGCTTCTCTACATTGTTAACCTCACACCTGAAACGAGTAATATAGTCCTTCAATATTTTATGCTTATTCTGGAAGGCCATAGCGAGATGGCATGGGGGTGCGAGTTGCTTCTTCAGTGCCCTGTACTGGTCAATGAACTTTTCCTAGCACTCCTCCCAACTGCTAATGCTGCAAGCTGAGAGGCTTTTGAACTACATTCGAGGAACTTCACCTAGCATAGCGGGGAAGACATGACACTTAATTAAGGATTTGCAAGTTTGGAGATCCATCTAGATGTTGAATAGGTCCAGATGGTTATACAGGTCACTATCCCCCATCGTATAGTGGAATGGCTGGAACTTTGAGTTTACGCGTGATCTTAATTTCCCTAGAGAAAGGAGTTTGCTCCTCGAAGTGAGTTTGGTTATTCCAAGTTTGGGGGTGCTCCTCCAAATGCTTTACTCTTTGAAGGAGATCTCCTAACGAAACATCCAAGCCCCCAGACGTTGGCTAGAGACTTGGTAGCTTGGTTCACTTGTCTGGCCATACGGATGGTGATTCAAAGTCCGCTCTTGGTTAGTTTCATTGGGACACTCACCCCCGGGCATGATGATCTTAACCCGTTTCTGTACACTCTGAGCTTGTGATTGTGCCAACATTGCAATTGTTTTAGCTAGCTCCCCCATCATGATTTCAAGTTTCTCTTGACGTTGGAGCCAAGCTTATACTCCATTAGTGCCGTTAATGGCAGGGATTGGCTGGACAGAGCCGGTTGGGGGGAAGCCAATGGTTACTTTGATGACGGGAGCAGTAGAGGAGTCTATCATCAAGATATGACCTTCTGGAGGATTGGGACACGCATCTGAAGCTTTGGTAGCCCTTCCCTTGGCCATTATAATCGAAAATGAACTAGGACAGGTGAGATCCCCACAGACGGCACCAAAATGTTGACGTCGAATTTTGGTTCTAATCCAAACTCCGGCCAACAGGGGATTCTTTTGGGATCTCAAATTGCCAACTAGTTCACAAATAGAAAATCAGCATAATAAATAGAATAAGTAAGAAAAGAGGGAAGAGTAACAAGGAAACACAAAGGTTTTTAACGTGGTTTGGCCAAATCCGGGTGGCACCGGACCCTATGTCTATGGTAGTGTATTGATCTGGGAATATTTTTATAGAGTTTTTGTATATAGATGTCTCCTCTCTCAATGTTCATCTCCTTCCTATATTTATAGAGGAAAGGGAGTTACAATTATAATTCTACATGCAGTAAATCTATTACATCAACATTTAATGTACAAGACTTGAACAGACATACTAAATCTTGTTAATTCAGCTACTGCGGATTGCCTCCTGTAAGTGGGCCTTGTGTGTCTACTGGGCAGAACATAAATTGGTCTTCTATCTAGCGAGCTCTTGGGTCACTTGTCGCGCCTCCCTAGCCAGATTATTTGGTATGGGGAAGTGCCTGCCTTTAGGATGGCAAGCTCAAGCTCACTTCATCAGAATGAGCTCAAACTGAGGATGTCTCTCTATGACGCGAGCTAGGGACTTGGAGCTCTAAGTGCTCCTTGAGTTGGATCTTTGTCGTATTCGGGCTGCTTGCTGGTCCATCAAGGACGATCTGATTTCACAATAACACCTCTTAACTAAACATTGACATAATGTTTATTTTAATTTTTTAAAGTCAAGCATTAAATTGGAAAATAGTTTGAATATAACATTAGATTGTGAAGTAGTTTTCTTTATAATAATGTAAATGTGAGTACGAATATATGTAAAATTAATTTATAAATAATTATGTATTATAGATTTCACTATTTTCAATTGAACAAAGAGTAAATATTTTGAGATGCCCGTTGACTAGGGGTGTTTAACGGACGAACCGGGCCGGATCGGGCCAAAGTCCGTCCAGACCGGGCCTAAACGGGCCTGGTCCGTTTAGGCCCGCTTCAGAATGGGCCTGTGAACTGCCGGTCCGGTCCGGCCCGTCCATGAACCGAACCGGTCCGCTAGCCAGCCCATTTATTATTTTTTTTATTTTTTAATGAAAAACAATTACCACAGGCCACAGCAAATGCAAATGCAGTCACTTACATTTGTCTACAAATTTAAAATTCTCAATTTCATGTTCACTGCTAGTCTGCTACACATAAAATGCCTA
>JANHAO010018032.1:0-13760 GCA_026873985.1 Saraca asoca
ACGATGCGGAGAAGCAAAGTTGACAGTTTGGGTGAGTTCACGTGAATTCTATTGGAATTGGAAGAGAAATCCGCGGGTTTCACCAGAGTCGTCGTTTTCTGGTGGAATTGGATTTAGGACACTGTCTTAACGGCTAAGACATTAATTAAGTCCACAGAGCTGAAATTTAATCTTGCCAATTAACTTAGGACAACGTTTCCGTTTGTTTCACTGCGGATTCTTCACGCTACGCGGGATGCCTTGGCAGCAGCATCAACTTCTTGCAGCTTCTGATGCTGTCCTACCCAGACCTCCTTCTCAGAAGATTTCGCTAAAGTATTAATTTTTTTTATTCCAATTCAATAGGACAAGTTGTTTGATCGATGGAAAATATGCTCAATTTCAGCCATTACTTAAGACGATGACTTTTTCTGTATAAAAAACACGTTTCATAGCATGTTACATTGACAATCCAACTTCTTAAGAAAACAAACAATCATTATGACGATTGATACTACTCAATCAAACAACAATTTATATTTAGAACAATAAAAATCAATTTATTTCAAATATGTAAAACAAGTACATTCTGTACTTATAAATCATCGTACAACTTTTTTATAACTAAAAAATTCGTGAGTGAAATAAAAAATCTTACTCCATCAGGAAGAATCAAACACAATTAAAAGAGAAGATATATGAATCTCCAAATATGAAGCTCTCCTACATATCTTCAAGTTTATTTCTTTTCCATTTGCTGTCAAACACGTTAGGGTCCCGTCATCTCTTGCTGTGAGTGAAAAGCTCTTAAATTCTCGTTTACTTGCCCCAAATTTGGGCGAGACTTGTGCCTCCCTTTTGGCTATCAATTACCTCCAAAAATATTTAAAAATATTTTAAGTTAGATGTGTTTTTGGAAGGAAATATAAGCTTGGTTTGTAGATGATGAGAAATTCTTGTAATCTTCAACTATAACACATAAACCCTCATAGTATATATATGACAATACCGTGGCACATTACATAAAATTTTATTCCATGCATACTAAAACACGCAATGATTGAAGGTTTTCAACTTCAGACAGAACATCCTGGACAGGCACTGTCAAAGCAGGACGTCTTGGACACAGGATGTTTTTATCCTGACCATCCTCTCTGGGGACCTACGGAGCTATGCACGTTCAATCTGTCGAGAACGGAGTTGAAATCAATAGGCTGCCCACTCTCTTCCATCCTCTGGATCACACTTGCCACATGATCCCCTCTGAATCCCATGCTCGCCATTTTCTCAATCAGTTCATTGTAGGGATGGTTTCGAATGAACTGTGATTGGCTAGGATTCCGTACCATAAGACCATGACCTGCCGGATTCTGGAGTGAGGCGCTGCTTGGAGGATACCCAGCTTGAGCAAAATGAGGGGGTTGGGTTGGAGGATGTGTTCTTCCGGCATCACTGTCATACATCATGTATCCACTAGCAGGAGAAAGCGCAGGGTGGCTTGAAGGTGTTCCATAGACATCACCTGGTTGTGCAGGGAATGAGCCCTTTATTTGCTGGGGTGGAGGCTGTTGTGGAGCTGTTCTACCAGCTCCACCATATCCAAATGGCAGAGTATCAGCACGGCTAGGCCCTGGTGGTGGGATTCCTGAATATGACACTTGCATTGGCATGCTGTTTGGAAGTGTTTCCGTCGGAGGTGGATTTGTTGGTTGGCTCGGTGGTGGGTACGAAGGATAAACACTTGCTGAGGAGGGCCTCATTTGTGGTTGCATTGAAGGCTGCTGAGAAGGCTGGACCTGCTGTTGAGGCCATTGCTGTTGCTGCTGCTGATACTGCGAAAACTGTTGAGCAGGTGGGGTCTGGGTTACTTGAGTTGGTCCTGGCTGGGGAGGCACACGGGGGATCTCTTGTAGTTGTGGTGTTCGATACTGTTGGTCAGGAGGCAAATACTGATTCTGGGGAAGCTGGGCCACAGCTGGGAGATTGGGTAAAGGAGCAGGGGCCATGTAATAAGGAGATTGTTGAGTAGCTTGTGTCACATTTGGTGCCGGAGCCTGAGCTGGGGGTGCCACAGGCTGTTGCTGTGGCACAACTTGATGGGGTAGGGCAAGAGCCAACTGATTGTTATGTGTGTCAGATGCGTTATCAGCCTTTTTTGGATCAGTCGCAGCAGGTGAAGATCTCTCCTCGCTCTGAGAATGGCTTGACGAGGAAGATTCTTTCTGGGCAAGTTGAAGCTTGGCTAATTCTTTCTGAGTCTCAGCTAGCTCTTGTTTGTCTCTTAGAATTTGTACAGACCTGTGGACCTATATAAGCATTGCACACTAAGTAAATAAAACAATGCATTGAAACAAAGTGAAGGACCGTTCATTAACATGGGGAAAAAAAGAATATTATAACCATAAGTTTTTTATTTAGCAACACTGGATAAAAATCTAGCTTAAAATTGACAATCTAGATGTATAAAGTATATTGATATTCAAGAATAAACTACTCCGAATCCAAAATGGAGCAGAGATATGGTCAGGTGTGCTGAGTCAAAAAGGAAAATCTAGGATTTTTGTGGGAAAATGCTTCTATTACTGTCAATTTTCACCAACATTCAGAGATTTTTATAACTATATTCACACATTTAATTGACAAAAAATATAAATTCAAGCAATGGCAACCCCCCTAGCGGACTTCATTCTATCAAAGATAGCGAGAACATGAAGTCCCAACCATTTATTCTTCAGGAAGGTGGTCATCTATTAGTTCTCTCTTATTGGACTATTGGAGAGACCATTTATCGTTTGTATGAAAGCAGTGTATAAAGCACAAGTTAAAACAGGTGAAATTAAAGGGCATAGCTATAATACTACTGCAGACGTTATCAAGATATGACTTACTTCTTGAAGGTGTTTGTCAATAGATTTTAGCTTCATATCTGCCTCCTCATGATCTCGATTTAAATCAGATCGCATTTCTCCAATCGATTTGTCAAGATTGTAGCAATATAATTCCAACTGTGATAGCCTTGAACTAATTCCCTCTAGAAACCGCATCAGGTTGTCAGCATATTTTTTCATGCTCTTCTCTACAGTAGCAATCACATCTGGATTGAAAGAATCTTCTGGTGGGTTATAGGCAGTTGCCGGAAACATTGATGTCCTCGTCATTCTTGTTTTGTGAAAATCCTGCCAAAAGGTATATTTTTAAGATTTGAGTTTAAAAATTACTAGATTGGCATCAGAACTACATTTGATGGATAATCACATAAATGTAAGTAAAAAAGGAAACAAGAATGTTAGTAGTGAAATTCAGATTGAAACAAACATTACAGTTCTCAGTAAACTGAAAATTTCATTACCCACAACCACCTCTTAAATAAAATGAGCTAGATGGCAATATTTATTTTCCCAAACCAAACGAGTGATACCTGACACCACATCTCTCATACACCAAGGCTTGCAAATCCTTGCTGAAGAACCACCTGGTTCTCGAGTTTTAAGTACCTATATGGTAAAGATGTAAAACTATCTCAGTCACCATCCACCCAATGCATTCACCCTTGATCTTCATTTTACTATATTTCTCCAATCCCATACCTTTCCTAATGTTCATTTTACATTCAACTACCCATCAAATGATTGATTAATCAACACTAAATAGAAGAAAAACAACTGCAACAGATCAGCGCCCCCCACATATATATACCGAAGCCATTCATCTTTACCAATCCAGTTTTCTGGTTAAACTACCAGACTGCAGAAATTCAGTGTCCCATAGCATTTTCTCCACAATCTTCCAACTGTCAACCACGTTCATCTCAATAAACTTGCATCTAAAAAACATTCTAAAATTTGACAGTATTTAAACCACGCTTCTTACAACTATAAGCTAGTTGATATATTTCTTTTCATAGCCTTTTTCATTAAAGGGATGGGGTTGCTTTTTTAATAAACGTAAGCCCTCGACTTGGTAAACAGCTCGTATCTCAACACAATCAACCGGCAGAGAGTTTAGAACTCCAAGAATCTCCATGCTGACTCTCCTGCTCACACAATGGACCTTCATGTCATTGTGATACTGTAGATAATCTCAAGATTAAAATAACTCCACTCATCAGAACATCAATCCTCCATCACAAATCATAAACTTGATGATGTAGACCGCGACGTGCTGAGTGAAAGTAACCCTACGTTCACTAAGATCATTTCCCTCGGAAAAATGGAAGTCCAACCAATCAAAACCAGACAATGCTTAACCCCAGCCAAAGTCACTCCAAATTTAGTTTAGTTCAACAAATGTCCAGCAAAACGAAGCAGCGAAAATCTAAAGAACGTTATATTGCTCAAAATTTCAAAATTTGGTGAACCAAATCGTACATATAAATCTAACGATAATTCTGACCAAAATCGAATAAAAAAAAAAAAACCATGACCTAATAGCTCAATTTCACGATAAAAAAAAATTATTTGCCAAAAAAGTCAAATTTCCAAAAACCCTAATCCCTTCTTCTCCAAAAGTATCAAAGCCATATCTGAGAATAGTCCCCAAAGGCCAAACATTCGCCAACATTCAAAACAACCAAGAAACCCAATTAATCAATACCTTGCTAGAATTGGAGTTGATTACCGGATCCGCGTGATTGCCATTAGAAGAATCCTGGTTGCTATAGTCCTCATAGGAGCAGAGTATATCATCGGAGGCAAAATCAAAACCTTTGGAACTAGAGATACCGCGACCAGAGGATCCAGACGCCATGGCTAGAGGTCGGCGATGTAGAAGAAGACTTCAGGAAAAAAGTAGAATTTCCGGGGGTAAGCGAAAATCTTGTGATACTTGCTAAGGGAGAGACGTTACTTGGCTCGTATGCAAGACGAAGTTTCGTATTTATTTGTGAATTTTGAGACGAAACGAAGAAAAATATATCAAAGAATAGAAAAGTACAGAGCAGAGGAGAGAGAGAGTGCACTGTTTGGTTCTCCGAGAAAGATAAGGATGAAGTTCACCGACCATGCTTTTAGCTGACGTGTACCCTCTAATTATTGTTTTAGTAACTATTATATATTGTTAGGTTAACATATTTTTTAATTTACATGGCGTGATTTGTAATCTAATACAATACCAATAATATCATTTTCATTCAATTAAACCTTGATAAGATGATTCAATTTATTCAAAACTTATTTTGGGAGAAAATTTTCATTAGTCGAATTGTCTATCATGATTCGAGATTTTTTTTAGTGAGCACGATAATTAATTTTTTTATTAATAGAAACACTAATTATTATATCATTTAAATTTTAATAATTCTTTACTTTTATTTTTATTATAATTATTTACCGTTATCTTTACTTGTAATGTCAAAATTAATATTAAGATGAATTGTTAAATTATATTTTAATAGCATCAAATATATGATAAATAGTATATTAGGAACAAAATTAAAGTTATATATTTTTTATATTATTTGAACTATTAGGCTCTTGTCAAAGTTATCAATTGATGTCAATACTATTAGGCTTTCTCCGTTAGGATGACATTGAAAAATAGTCTGAATGATTTAATTGCAAGTTACTTGAAGGTTTTAATTTATAATTCTAAATTGATTTTATCTTTTAATTTTCTTGTATCTTTGAATTGTTAGGAAAGAGTTTAATAAACCTTCTTTTTTTCATTTATTTTTATGTTATAAGTGCAGGGAATAATAAATAATTATAATAAAAAGATAAAAAATTACAAATATTAATTATGAAATTTAAAAGATATAATAATTAATATCTTGTAAAAGAGAGTAATTTTTATGTTTACTCTATTTTTTAAAATAGTTTCTATATTTTGTCATTTCATAATAAATACAATAATAACACTTTTATAGTTAAAAAAACGTGGCTTTTAAAAACTTTAATCTGATTTTTCCATAAAAAAATAGATCTATACATATAAATTGCAGTAGTAATCACATTATTATTTTATTAATTAAATACTTACTATTTTATTATAAAAAAAATATAATAGTTATCATATTTTGAGAGAAACAAGCTTATTTGCACGTATTAAATTTTTTAATTTGCACATATTATATGTTTGTTAATTCTTATATTTTAAAAGGGCGTCATGCACAGGGGCGGACCCAACGTGAGCCCAGTGGGGCTCAAGCCCCCACTCAAGTTTTTCAAAAAAAATATTATAATATTAAAAAAAAAATTTGATAGAAGGACTAAATTAAAAATTCGACATGGACTAAATTAAAAAAAATCTTTAAAAATAAATTTTAGTAAAAAAAAGTAAAAAATTTAAGATTAAATTATAAATTTTCTTATTTTAAATTCAGATAAGTCCCGACTCAAATTCCTGCATCCGTCCTCGTCATGCACATATATTTATATAGGTTATTGCGTGGAAGAAGGTCAAGCCATATGTAATAATAATAGTCAGTCAAACTTATCGGGTGAATCATGCATTCGAAAGACCATGTGGTACACGTGTTGTGCTATTGTATCGCATAATTATGAGCATTTGGATTCCTAAAGCATTAAGAAATTAAAAGTATAGTCTTCACACAGTAATATGTGCACATTTTATTGCTTCTTCTGAAAAATGAAGTACAAATGCCTGCTTTCATACTACGAGTCAATAAATGTCTTCAATATTAAAAATAATAAAATAGGTAGTTTTTTTTATTATTCATATTTATAATTAAATTTAAGTACATGAATACAATGAATGCATGAATAAAAGACAATTAAGTCGATTTAAAGTTAAGTAGATTTTCAATGTTTAGAGAATGATTTCGAATCAATCCTGAAAATTTTTCCCACTGAGCTAAATATTTGTCCTCGTGATTTATATGTTACTTTCCATCAATTCAATTTCTTTTTTTTTTTTAAGGATAACTTTTTTATTATTTCCAACAGTTTGAATATAAATCATGTTATTTTAATTTTATTATTTTATTGTCATTTCAGCAGAGAAATAAACATAATTTAATTTGTGGGTCTCTATAATATTAATTTGGGTTTCAATGCATTTATCATTGTTAGAATGAAATTAAAAAAATGATGATGCATAAATCATGGATATTGAACCGGGTTTGGGAAAAATAAGAATCATAATTGCTAAAGAGAAAGATTCTTCAGGCTTATGTAAGTGGTTTCTCACGATAGCAAAAAGAAGAGTAGGTAGTATTGCCTTGTTAATGATTAGTAATTAAGATTATTGCCATGTTTGATTAAAGAATTTTGCTTACCTTTGATCTTGTTTGCTTTGATGCCGACGCCTTTCGGATGATTGACAAATAGTATCTTTGACATCTTCACTTAATATGAACCAAGTATATTAAATATGAGACAGAATTTGCACCATAAAAAAAAAGGATAGATTGCTATTATTTCTAAAGTAAACTCTTGTTTTAGTCTTGTTAATTTAGTTTATATTAATTTTATCTTTAAAAATTTCTAAGTATTAATTTAATTTTCAGTTATTTAATTATATCCAATCAAATCTTTTGAAGAATTTTAATATCAATTCAACCCTTTAATTATTTAATTATACTCAATCAAATTCTTATATTAATCTATTGTTTGAACAATTAGCAAAATTATTTATATAATAATTGATTTTTTAGAGTGAAAATAATAAATATATAACAATATAAACATTGTGGTTTGAGCCAAATTTTGCAGGTTAAAAGATTTCAACTCTCCTTCACAAAAAGTAGGTGAGATTTTTAATCTTCTAAAAAATTCAAATAAAGTAATATAATTGAAAATAACAAATATATAAATGTTTTTACTCCAAATGGTTGTGAATTATATCAAAACACATGATTATGGATCATAAAATTACAAGCATGATAGTGAAGGAATTCTTAAAAGTTATAAAGACTAACAGAGCACTAAATTGTGTAGTAGAATGCCATAAAGAATAAAGACTGTGTTTGAGTAAGTTGCAAGACTGAAAAATTTCAAGGGCTTTCCTAATGTGTTAATGGTCTATTTATAAACAACATGGACAATTTTCTTCAAGTAACTTCTTATGAAAATTGGCTCCTATAAAAATAGACATGTGCTCTAAAAAAGAAAAAAAAATAAAACAATTAAAATGACAGAATACTACAAGGTAACTATTCTTTGCATGCTTGAGGTGCATGCTTACTTCAGTTGTATTTGTTAACTATTTGATCTATTTCATTCTAGTCTAGTTTTGACTTTGAGCATGCAGTCAACTTTATTTCACAACAGGTGGCTAATAAAGGCCCTTTAGTTTGGTCTGATTGTTAAAATTCTAAGTTAAAATTTTGACACATTTAGAAATCTCAGTTAAATCATGAATATCAAGCCAAACTATGACTTCACGATCTTGGTTCAAGTACTCAACTAACTCAGGATGTTGATAACCAACTGCCTGACCAAACTGTGACTTTCGAGTTGCTCTGTGACATATGAAATCGTAAACTAATGATTTTGTGTTGATGGTGGATTTCGGTCAGACTCAAATTCGGCCAATGGAGGGGGTTCTTTTCAGATCTTAAGTTATAATATGGTTCTACAACAGTAAATGAATGAAGAAGGCGAGAAGAAGGGGAAGAGTAGTAGAAAACACAGAGCTTTTTAACGTAGTTCGGTCAAATCCGAATAGAACCAAACCCTACATCCATGGTGATGTATTGGTCTGAGTATGTTTTTACAGAGTCTTTAGTATGGTGGCTTCTATCCTTTTTTACGTTCATCTCCTTCCTTCCTTTAATAGAGGAGAGGAGGTTACAATTATAATTTTACATACAGTAAATCTATTATATCAAATATTTAATGTATAAGATAGGATGGACAGACTATATCCTGTAAATTGGCTTCTATAGATTACTTTCTGCAGGTAGGCCCCGTGTCTGCTGGGTAATACATGTATTGTCTTCTGCTTAACGAGCTCCTGGGCCGCTGCTCGTGCCACACAGGCCAAGTCCTTCAGTCTGGGGGAGCTATTGTAATCGAGATGGCGAGGTCGAGCTCATGCATGTCGGGGTGAGGTCAAGCTCGTGCATGTCAGGGCGAGCTTTTGCAGAGGAGATCGCTAGAGACACTAGCTGGGACTTGTTGCTCTGAGTGTCATGCGAGCTGAATTCCTGCCATGTTCAGGCCATTTGCCAGCCTATTAGGGACGCTCTAGATTCTGTAGATAACATTAGCCTCCCAACTCTCAGCCCATTCCTAACTCTCAACTCACGGAGCGGGCTGAGAGTTAAAACTTTTCAGGAGCCTCTTTGTCAAAGTCTTCATTGAATCTATCATTTCATTTGTTTGAGGCCATATTTCCCGCGATATGTGCCTTACAATCATTGGTGAGCCAGTTTCGTTCCTTTCCAAGGCCATAAATGAAAGTGGTTGAGGAAATTAATCTAAACTCTTTGATGAGACCGGGCTTGGCTCTGTTTAAGGTAGAAGAAGTCTACTTTGCTCCTTCATCGAATAAGCTTTGAATATCCCAGACAAGCTTCCCTCATTTTCGGTGTTCTATCTCTCCGTTGTGGTGTATGGCCTGTCGCATAAGGAGTTTGGAAGCGACAACTTCTTCAGTAACATAGAGGGATCTCATATGAATCTTAGATTATGTCTTCTTAACTTTGCTGTGAGGTTTTTACCCTATCAACCAAGCTTTTATTACTTCATGAGTTACTCTCTTTATGGATCAGAAGAGGAGCTGCTGGTTGGGAAAATAAGGAACAGCTATGCTCTTTCCCTCTCTATTGGTGGGAGTCAAGTTGAGGAAGAGCTTGCTACTGAGGAAGGCACTAGAAGAAAAAATTTGAGGACTTAGGAAAACTCTTGAGCTCTAGTAGGCAAGGGCTTTGCCTCTCGGTAGCCATCCCTCTAATTGATGGGAGCTTTCCTCTTGTGCAGCAATCTTTCCTCCAAAATAAATTAGTTGTAGCCTTCCTCTTGTATTTTGGCTTTTTCCAATTTGTATTCTGACTTTTCTGATGTGATTTTACCTTATTGAGGCTTTTTAATGAATAAAATCTTCTCTTGTAATCTCTGTATGCTGTTCTTAGCTTTTTGCATCTCGTAATAATGCAAACTTTTGTAGCTCGTGATGAAATATCTGAATAACCAATTAGCCAAATTCTCTTGAAAGCAATAAACAAGAATAAAACATCTTGTAGATGAATACTGTACGAGCAAATCGCATGAGAACTATATATAATCAGAAAGTCGCATGAGAGCTACGAATATCAGGTCGCATGAAAGCCATGAACATTTAGTTACATAAGAGCTGCAAATTACAGTGATCTTGTTGCCTTAGGCAAATAATCGGGCCAATTCCATACGTTTCAACGAGCATGCAACTACTCTACCGTTGAGTGTTTAAAAGTGTCTCCACACCTCAGTGAGCACACAACTACACTGGCATTACGAGTTTATTTTTAGCATCTCCATGCCTCAGTGAGCCCACAACTCAACTGGTTAAGTGAGTTTATTTTGAGCATCTCCATGCCTTAGCGAGCACGTAGCTGCACTGGTTAAGTGAGTTTATTTTAAGCATCTCCACGCCTCAACGAGCACGTAGCTTAACGGGTTAAGTGAGTTTATTTTGAGTGTCTCTATGCCTCAGTGAGCACACAGCTATGCTGGTTAAGTAAGTTTATTTTGAGTGTCTCCACGCCTCAGTGAGCACACAGCTCAACTGGTTAAGTGAATTTATTTTGAGCGTCTCCATGCCTTAGTGAGCACGCAGCTGTGATGGTTAACTGAGTTTATTTTAAGCGTCTTCAAGCCTCAACAAGCACGCAGCTTAACTGGTTAAGTGAGTTTATTTTGAGTATCTCCATACCTCAGCGAGCCTACAGCTCAACTGGTTAAGTGAGTTTATTTTAAGCATCTCCACGCCTCAGTAAGCCTGCAGCTCAACTAGTTAAGTGAGTTTATTTTGAGCATCTCCACGCCTCAGTGAGCCTACAACTCAATTGGTTAAGTGAGTTTATTTTGAGCGTCTCCACGCCTCATTGAGCCTATAGCTTAACTGGTTAAGTAAGTTTATTTTGAGCATCTCCATGCCTAAACGAGCCCATAGCTTAACTGGTTAAGTGAGTTTATTTTGAACGTCTCCATGCCTCAGCGAGCACAAAGCTCAACTGGTTACTTCATCAATTTATCTACGGAATGAGCTTTGAGGGGCCTCAATTAGACCAGAGGCCATGGTTGGCACAAAGTCACTCGAGTGATTTAAGAGAGTTGACCACATGCAAGCTGCGAGAATTGTAGACACTTGAAAGCAGGGAGCAGGATAGAAGAATGAAGGCAATAACACCAAGCCAATTGAGAAACAGCTTTCAATAACAACAAAGGAAAGTATTTACATTAACTTTTAATTTTCTTATATACATTATTAATGTATAATTCAAATCGAGCCCCCCGACTCTTGGCCGGCATCTCACTAGGAACCCTGAGATCGTTGCCTCGTAGGCCACACAACATACTCCTTTAGGTGGCCCCTTCTGATCAGGTTTTCAATTGCTTCCTAAGGGCCCGATAATTCGAGGTCCCATGACTAGCCTTATTATGATGTGCAACAAATTCTTCCTAATTCCTCTACCTATAAGGGATTCTAGAGGGTGCAAGCATTTCAAAGTCCTCTCTGTCCCTTTTTGTCATGAAGATCCTATCTTAGGAGTCTGATAGGATGCTGTATTATTTGTGGCGGCTTGAATGCTAAGGTCACTCACCCCTAGGCCTTTTAGACTTCTTCGTAGTCTGCTCAGTAGAGTGGTCACCCTGGTCTACATTGGTCCTCTTTTTGCTGTGGGAGGAACTACCTTTCTTATCCTTCCTATCAGACTTTCCCGAGCCAAAGGTTTCTTCCCACTTAATCTGCTTAGTAGCTCACTTGTAAAACTCGATAAGATTCTTCAATGAGGACTTGTACAAGCTCTTGTACAACTTTCCATCTTTGTAGAGTCTTGTAGATATCGTTGCCAGCATGGTTTCTTCAAATGGATTCTCTACTGAATTGGCTTCTAACCTAAACCTGGCAATGTAGTCCTTCAATGACTCATGTTGTTACTGAAAGATCATGGTGAGATGACATGGGGCACAAGCTATCTTTTCAACGCTCAGTACTGGCTGATGAATTTCTATTGAAAATTTTCCTAACTACAAATTAAGTGAGCTGAGAGGCTTCTGAACCAGGCTCGTGATACACCTCCTAGTGTAGTTGGGAACACTCGACATTTGACAAGGGGGTCGATCATTTGCAAGCCATCTTGAATACGTCCAGATGATCATACGGATCAGAGTCCCCATTGTACAACAGAAACACAGGGACCTTGAGCTTGAGGGGAAGGGTTCAAGTCTCGATTTCTTTAGAGAATTGTGACCTTTCCTCATAGTGAGCTTGGTCATTCAGAGCTCGAAGGCATTCCTCCAACTGGATCATTTTCTGAAATAACTCTTCAACCAATGGGTCTCCCACCTCAGATTACTGGAGTCTTTGATCCTTACGGTCGTGAGACCTGTGACCTGGAGTTTGCTTTTATGAGCAATGAGCAAAAAAAATTTCCTGATTGTGCTGCCCAAACGTCAAACTTGTTATTGTTGGTGAACATTCACAGGTGCTGCAGCTTCAACTTATCTCCGCACACCTTGTGCTAGTGTCATGACTACTTTGGTCAGTTCTCCTATCATATTTTCTAGTCTTTCCTAGTGTTAGAGCCAAATCTGCATTCCATCAATGCCATTGGCAATGATAGTTGGTTTAACAAAACTGGCTGGGGGCAAGCTAGCAATTGCCCTAATAACGGGAGTGATGGAGGAGTTTGTCATTGAGGCATGACCTTCTAGAGGATTAAGCAGTGTGTTTGAAGCTCTAGTAGCCCTTCCTTTGGCCATTACAGCAGAAAAAAAAAAAGACAAGCCAGAGAACAGATGAGTCCTACTAGGCATGCCAAAATGTTAACGGTGGATTTTGGTCAGACCCAAATCCGACTAACAAAGAGGGTTCTTTTCGAATCTTAAGCTATAATCTGGTTCTAAAGTAGTAAATGAATGAAGAAGGTGAGAAGAAAGGGAAGAGCAGTAGAAAATACAAAGCTTTTTAATATGGTTCGGCCAAATCCGGATAGAACCGAACCCTACGTCCATGATAATGTATTGGTTTGAGTATGTTTTTACAAAGTTTTTAGTATGGTGGCTTCTGTCCTTTTTTACGTTCATCTCTTTCCTTCCATTTATAGAGGAGAAAAGTTACAATTGTAATTTTATATGCAGTAAATCTATTACATCAAGTATTTAATTTACAAGATAGGATGGACAGACTATATCATGTAAGTTAGCTTCTATAGATTACCTTCTATAGGTGGGCCCCACGTGTCTGCTAGGTAATACATGTACTGGTCTTCTGCTTAACAAGTTCCTGGGCCGCTGCTCGCGCCTCACAGGCCAGGTCCTTCGGTCTGAGGGAGCTGCTATCCTCAAGATGGCGAGGTCGAGCTCATGTAGAGGAGGTCGCTAGAGGTGCAAGCTGGGACTTATCACTCTGAGCGTCATACAAACTGAATTCTTACCGCATTCAGGCCATTTGCCAGCGTATTAAGGAAGTTCCAGATTCTACATATAACATTTTGCATGTTCTTTAATGAGCAATGATGATAGTTATGCCTCTGGGTAATTAAAGTTATTTATTCACTCCTTTTTAAGATACAAAAAAAAAAAAAAAGAACTTTCTGTTGGTGTATGCCCTAGAAGCCAATCATGGGATGATTGTTTGCATACATTATATTACGTTTTAATGGCAATTCAATTATT
>JANHAO010018033.1:0-13754 GCA_026873985.1 Saraca asoca
GCTATTTCTATTTGATTTAGGCAATCCTAAATTGCAAACTTCTGGTAGTTGAAACAAAGATCTCTGTGGGATTCGACCCGTATTCACTAGTACTAGCTACAGCTACACCATGCGCTTGCGGAGTAAAACAAATTACATCACTTGGTCCTATAGAAAGCAAAATAATCTTGCACTTTGAACTACTGAAGCAGAATACATTGCAATTGGGAGTTGTTATACTCAAATCCTATGGATAAAGTAGTAACTATCAAACTATGGCTTGGAATTTGACAAAATTCTATAATGTGTGACAGCACTAGTGCTATCAATCTAATTAAGAATCCCATCATGCATTCTAAAATAAAATACAATCAAAATAGACATCATTATATTAGGGATCATGTTCAAAGAAGTGACAACTCTATTGAATTTGTACAAATTGAATTTTAACTAGCTGATATTTTTACAAAACCTTTGGATGAAAAATGGTTTATGTTCATTCAAAGAGAATTAAGGATGTTAGACCCCTTGGAAAATGATTTCAAATGACTAACTTGTAGTTTTTTTTATTTTAAGTTTTTCTTTGATTATGCTTATTTGCTTTGTATCTTGCAAATACTAACTTAGGCATCAAAGTTTTCTCTATGTTTGTTTTATACATACACAATATAAAATTTGAGGTAAATATTGTGTTAATTTGATTAATGTTGATAATCATATCATATGTTAAGAGTTTGGGAACAAAACTCCATAAAAACTGATTTCAAGACTCTTTGAATTGAATCTTGAATCGATTTAAATTTTTCTAGATTTTCTATGAGTTTTTGAATTGATTCACAACTCAAAATTTTACAATATGAATCAATTCACGAATTGATTCAAGAAAATTTTCAATCTTTCAGGAAAATCTCAAACCTTTGAAATTTTTTATCAAACTGAACAAATCAAGTCCTAAATCAATTTTGTCCTATCCAAATTGATTTGATCCTGATGAAATCGATTAATGAACTGATTCATCAAGATTTTCATACTTTTGATAATTGTTTCAAAATTTTTGAAACTATTACTTAGCTCCCTGAATCAATTCTAGAATTGATTCAAAAACTGATGTTTAGATATATGAATTGATTCAAGACCTGATATATGCAAAAATAAAATGATTCATGCAATAAGTCTAAAATAAAATAGAATCATCACTTCAGGGGAGATTAGTATCATAATAGAGCTAAGAACTATCCTTTAATTCTTTTACCCCTATTACATATGATTTGGATTTTAAACCTTGTTACTATCTATTATATTTTGATAAGGCACCATTTTTTTTGTGCCAAAAGGGGGAGAATGATGGTATTTTAGATAAGAAAAATAGATAAGGAAGAATAAAAATTTAAGAGGGAGTAAATAGGAAGATCTTCATGTAAAATTTTTCATTGTATGCATCTTTTGATACTTATCTAAAATTGTTTGTCATCATCAAAAAGGGGGAGATTGTTAGCATTACTATCATGTCTTCTTCAGTATTGATGTTAAAAAATAATTTTAATTGAAGTCACGATCTAACTATGTGCCTTAAGTGTTTGTTCATTTTATATATGCAAGTTGATCAAGTGACATTCAAGATATCAAGAGATCAAATACTAGTCTTAGTTTTTATTGATTTTTCTAGGATCTTTTATAAGTGTGTTCTAATCAGTTTTGATCTAAATAAATTTCTAAAAATAGCTAGACTAAGGTAGAAATAAATCAAATGAAATGAGCTTAAAACAAATATTTTCTAACTATGTTTTCAAATGGCTTTTCATAAGTTGAAATTTATAAAAACCATTTTTTATTGTGCAAATCAATTCACAAATTGATTCACATTGGAAAACTTGTGAAATCTACTTGAATTGATTAAGCAATCGATTTCTAAAGAAAAGTTTTTAAAAAATGCTTTACCAAAACATTAGAAAATATTTTGAATTAATTAGGTAATCGATTCATGATCTTTCTACATAATAGGCTAAATTGATTCATGTATCAATTTGGCCATGAACTTCTTTATGATCTTCATAAGTGAATCAATTCACTAATCGATTAATCAGTTGGTAATCACTGTAAATCAATTCACAAATCAATTCATGACTTAAAAGTTAGTTATTTTTCAAAAGTTAGTTATAATAACTACAAATAGCCTCTCACTCTCATTTCAGCACAGAACTTTATATAAGCCTTTCCCATATTTTAAGCATGAAAATAGAGAGAATTCTTAAGCTTTAACCGATTCACTTCTACTTCTTCAAATTACAATTGATTAACAATCTTGGATCAATCCTGTAAAGATCACACAACTAGTTAATTGAGATATCCATGTCAATCATGGTATTGTTTTCTTTTACCCTATTCTTAGTTAATTTTTGTGATTTCTAGGTTGATAGGAATTGGAGATACAAAGGAAGAGGTTGATGTTCCCTTTACATGTTCTTTAGTTATGAGGTTAATTACAGTTAGTTGAAGATTGTAAAGAATTCTTGGAATATCTCTAGCTTATGAGGTTGATTATAAACTATATGAGATAAAAGAATTGTTATATCTAGGTTAGGAAAAGCCTAGCTAAATCTTGTGTAATTGGTAGGCAAGAGCCCAATCAAATTCTTGTGTATGAATTAGTTGTTCAGGAGCCTAATTAATTCCTATTGTTGTTAATAAAAGTGGTCATCTGGTTGAAGATTAATCTAGTGGATATAAACTTAAACTACGATTTCAGTTTAAGTTGAACCACTTTGAAAATTGGTGTTCTTGTTTATTCTTTACTGCATTTTGCATTCTACTATTCTGCTACATTTTTGATATCACTGCTATTCTAGTTTATTACATTTTTGAATTTACTACAATTCTATTTAATTGCTAAATTGGTTTAAATTCATCAATCTATAATTGAATTCCTAATTGCATTAATGACTTCAATATTATCTTGATCATGTAATAGATTCTTTTTGAAAAATCTTATAAAACAAGAATCCAATCTCAAAGTAAAAAAGAGTATTTTACATTTGTAAAAAAGGCAAGATCTTTATCTTTTTGGGACCAACATTTATCAATTTGGAAAACTTTTTTCAAAAACATTTAGGTTTAAATCATTTAGGCACTAGGTTTTCATCACATATTTGAGAGTAAGATGGAGATTGAATGAATTCTTCATTAGATCCATCATTATCTTCAACTTTGTCTTTTCCTTTTTGACTATATTAAGTATAAATGAGCCTTGGGATCCTAGAGTTATTATCTAGACCCTAGAGATGAATTATGGACATGATTGAGGTGATTGATGAGTAAAAATGCCTAGCTAGCCTAATGTTCTCAAATCTAACTAAGATGTTGGGTTTTATGGAACAATCATACCTAAATGACTCCAGATCTATGCCTTTTAGTAGTTCTAGCCTAGATCTACTTCAATCAAAAGAAATGCTAACACGATCAAAAACATATTAGGTTATTTTAGAAATTATAGGTGTTTAGATTCCTTGGCATTCTACTTCCTTATCTAATCCCAGCTTTCTAGATATTTTGTGGTATCCCAAGGAACTTTTATATGAACAAAAAGATTTGCTTTTGTCTTATTTGTAAGAAAGTAAGTGGTTTCTCCTTTCTTACTTGGTGGCTTGAAATCTCTAGAAGAATTGAAATTATAAAGTTTCTAATGGACCCTATAGATAATCAATACATGTATTGCTTCTAGTTTCACGTTATAACTGTGGAGTTCAATATTAAGAAGGAGCAAATTCTCAAGATGTTTCTCCCTAAGGCAAATTGAAATATCAAGGAAATAATTGAAATAAATTGGTCTTCTAAAGAGACTAATTTCTACTACTCCTAGAAGAGACTTATGAAACTCTTTATAGATGTCATCCAAAAAACATAAAAAAAATCGAGTTATTAAACCCTCTTTTATGCATGGGTTTTGCAGCTATTTATATGCAACCTATAAGCATATAATGCTAGGTTTTGGAGGAGAATGCACAGTGAAAAATTACAACAAATCCTCTGAAAGCCACTAAGGATCCATATGAAGAAACCCATAAATCAGTGATAAGTGTCATACATTCATAACGTGACAAAGGATCTTGCTACAAAAATGTCAGAATCACAACCACTTTCATCACCATGCAAATAAATTTGATCATACCTCTGTGATTTTGAATGACAAATGCAACCATGATCTAAACTATAAACTCAACTACAATCTGAATCACAAACACAATTCAACAAAGTTGTGTCTCTACCGTATCCACACGAGCTAACCAAAAACCCCAAAATGTAAATAAATCGGATGGAGCAATTCAACTCTCATAAAGTGATAGCCACTAGATTTATTTTTTATTCTCCCTTTCTTATAATCCTCTTATCTATGCACTAGATTATATAGCCAAGATTTCATAAGATTATATTTATAGGAAATCTCTAACCAAAACTCCTTAAGAGTTGAATGCATTGGACTTGGATTATTGGCTAGGACCAATAAATGGTTCTAGTCAATAATCAATGCAATGTATCATGATAGTTGAACAAATTAGCCTTGAATTATTGTGTAGTTCCAATGAATTGCTCTAATCAATAATCAGTCCAATGTATTATAACTTTAGTAAAAGCAAAATTATATTGGCCTTATCCTAATTAGAAGCTCTAGTCTAACTAGGAGTCCCAATAATAGTACAATAATTCCAATTTTTTCCTCGCTCTTTGTGTGCGACCCTATAGGTTCCTATCACATTGGAAATGATCCTAAAATCATATTTTAGCATCACAAATAGTAAATGGTATCTAGTAATATATCATTGCTACTCAAGTAATGAGAATGTCTGTGATTCAACATAACCTTTCGGTGACCAATGTTTCCATATAGTCTAGTCCCTTTGTCATTGATATCTAGACCGAACTCAAGGCATTGAATGTGTCAACCTCTTTTATAATTCAATCTATATGTTTCTTGATCCCTAAGTTGACTAACCTAAAATAAATGAGATCAACATGACATATTAATTCATTTAAGCATAGCCATGCATTTTGTAGTCATACTCAATCAAGGGGCCTACAGATATCACTTCTCTCGTGAAGGAAGAAAAAAATCTCATCTAGGTCACACACATCTCTCTGCATGATTGCTAGTATATGCAATAACTAACTTTGTAGCATACCCTATTATAGATGACATTAGGTAGGATCAAAGTACATAACTTCTTATGTAGGGAACCATAGTGATCTCAGGTCAAAAGACTACATATACCATTGTCATTATGAGAATTGCTTATGACACTCATACAATGATCCGTATGGCATTCTCATGGCAAGTCTTTCTAGTACACTTGTTCTCTAACATTTACCCATATGTTAGTTTGATATCTCATATCCATGACCAGTAAGATTTGGTCATCAACTAACATACATACTAGTCTCCATGTATCATTATTATCCTAATTCACAATAATACTTGACTAGGGACATTTAATAATAGTGTTTATAGAAACAACTATCCTAGGGACAAATATTATGTTCATCCATATTAAGCAGATCTAGAAAAAAATAATAATTTGAAATGCTTCATATATATAAAATTAAACAAATACAATGTATGCTCATATAATCATCCTATGATTGGGTTTTAGGGTAGACACTAACAATCTCCCGCTTGTACTAGAGCCAATCACTCATGTATCTAATACCAAGGGATCTAGTGTGACATCATGCTTCTGTTGTGTCAGAGGCTTTGTCAGTAAGACAACGATATTATCATTTATCGATATTTTTCATATCTACACATCTCCTTTGTTAATGATTTCATGAATGAGATGGAAGTGTTGAAGTATATGCTTGGATAGCTTGTGAGATCTGGGTTCATTAGCCTATGTGATGGCCCCATTGTTTTCATAATAAAGGTCCATTGGGTTTGCAATGCTAGGAACAACACCAAGTTCAATAACGACCTTCTTGATCCAAATAGCCTCTTTACGTGCATTAGAGGCAGTAATATACTTAGGCTCTATGGTAGAATAAGCCATTGTTTCTTGCTTTGAACTCTTCTAGCTTACAACACAACCATTTGGTCAAAACACATAACCTAACTATGATCTAGAGTCATCTTTGTCAAAATGGAAATTAGCATCAGTGTAACCTTTTACTGCCAATTCCTTTTCACCTTTATATACTAGGAATGCATCCTTAGTCTTTCTCAAGTACTTAAGGATATTCTTAGTGGCAATCTAATGATGTTCACTAAAATCTTATTGGCATCTACTCATCATGCTTAGAACATATGAGACATCAGGACAAGTACATAATATGGCATACATGATGGATCCAATTGCTGAAGCATATGGAATCTTATTCATGCAGTCCCTTTCATATTATGTCATAGGACACAGAGCTTTAGAAAGATTTATACCATGTGACATGGGTAAGAATCCTTTTTTGGACTTTTACATGCTAAACCATTTTAACACTTTGTCAATATATGTATTCTAGCTTAGGCCAAGCAATTTTTCTGATCTATAGAGATATATCTTAAGACCTAGAACATAAGAAGCTTTGCCCAAGTCCTTCATGGAAAAGCATTTCCCTAACCAAACCTTTATAGTCTTTAGGGTAGGGATTTCATTTTTGATAAGTAATATTTCATCCACATACAACACAAGAAAACAACTACGCTCCCACTAACCCTTTTGTAAACACACGGTTCATCTTCATTTTTAATGAAGTCAAAGTCTTTGATTACATTATAAAAACAAAGATTCCAACTCCGTCAAGTTTGTTTCAATCCATAAATGGATCATTACAGTTTACATGCCTTTCTAGTATTTTCCAAGTAACAAAACCCTTAGAGTGCGTCATATACATATCCTTAAAAAGATTCCCATTAAGGAATGTAGTTTTGACATCCATTTGCCAGTTTTCATAGTCATGGAAAGCTATAATAGCAAATAAGATTTGTATGGATTTAAGCATGGCAACTAGGGAAAAAGTCTCATCATAATCTATACCATGAATTTTCCTGAAACCTTTTACCACCAATCATCCCTTAAAGGTTTATATGTTACCATCCATGTCAATTTTCTTCTTGAAAACCCATTTGCACTCAATGCATTTTACACCTTCGGGTGGACCAACCAAGTTCCACACTAGGTTAGCATACATGGATTCCATTTCAAATCTCATGGCCTCAAGCCACTTCTTAGAGTCTGGCCTTTTAATGGCTTCTTGGTAGGTTAAAGGCACATCTTGATTCATAAGTAAAGCATCACCATGTTGAGTCACAAGATATCCATATCTCTTAGGTTCATGGCCCATTCTACTAGACTATCACAGACCTTATGTTACCTGAGCCAGTTCCTGTTCCACAATAACTTGTGGCCTTTACTCAGGTTCTAGCATATGTTCGTTGTCATTTTGTGAATATCAAGTTCCTTTAAGTTTTATTTTCTTCACACTAGTTCCTCTAGAAGCAAATTATTTTTCCAAAAAAAATGCCAATTTGTGCAACAAACACTTTGCCTTCATTAGGATTATAGAAGTAATACCCTTTGGCTTCTTTAGGATACCCCACAAAGTAACATCTATCTGATTTAGGTCCAAGTTTGTTAAAGGCTTGATATTTTATACAGGCGTCACAACTACAAATCTTCATGAAAGACATATTAGGACATTTGCCAATCCATATCTCATATAGTGTCTTTTAAATTGATTTAGAAGGAACATGGTTAAATGTAAAAATAGTTGTCTCTAGAGCATGTCCCCTAAAGGAAATTGGAAGATCTACATGACTCATCATAGATTGTACCATGTCTAATATGGTGTGATTTCTCCTCTTAGATACTCCATTCCATTGTGGCATTTGAAGTGAGTTGTAATTTTATACTACACTCTTTCAAATGTTCCTTAATTGGCTTCAGTATTCTCCACCTCGATCTGATCAAAGTGCTATAATTCTTTTACTAATTTGGTTTTAAACTTTATTCTTGAATACTTTGAACTTTCAAAGATTTTGACTTATGTTTCATAAGATACATATAGCCATATCTACTAAAATCATGAATAAATCTAATGAAGTAATGAAAACCTCCTCAAGCTAGTAAGCTAATAAGTCCACACACATCAATATGTATAAGGCCCAACAAAATACTAGCCCTTTCACTATGTCCAGTGAAAAGGGCTTTAGTCATCTTGTTTAATAAACAAGATTCACACATCTCAAATGATTCAAAATCAAATGAGTCCAAAAATCCATCTTTATAGAGCTTACCTATATGCTTGTCATTTAGATGGCCCAAGTGACAATGTGAGAGATATGTTAGGTTTGAATCATTCAATTTGAACCATTTAGTATTTATGTTATAGACAGGAATTTCAAGGTTTAAAATGTAAAGTCCATTAAACAACTATGCACTATCATAAAGCATTTCATTCAAATAAATCGAACAACTTTTGTCCTTTATTGAAAAGGAAAAACCTTTCTTGTCTAAACAAGAAACATAAATAATATTTCTACCAATAGCAAGCACAAAATAATAATCCTCTAATTTAATAACTAACTAAGTAGCCAAAGATAAAAAAAATATGTTCCTATAACTAGAGCAGTAACTGTTGCTCCATTACCCACTCGCAGGTCCACTTCACCTTTAATCAGACCTCTATTCCTTTTAAGATCCTACATATTAGTAGAAATGTAAGAACGACACTTAGTATCTAATACCTAAGATGTAGAAGTAGACAAATTCACTTCGATGACAAAAATGCCTAAAGTAGTAGAGGTCTCACTTCCCTTTTTCTTTTTGAGATCCTCTAGGTAAACCTTGCAGTTTCTTTTTCCACTGTCCGGTCTCACCACAGTGGAAGTATTTCCCTTCCCTAGCCACTTCACCCTTAGGTTTCAATTGGAATCCTTCATTTTTTTGCCCTTACCCTTTTGAACCATCATTATAGGATCAATTTTGCCTTTGCAAATTCTAATTAGCAGTTCTCAACATGCTTAACAATTCTAGCAGTGGTTTGTCAATTTCATTTATATTATAATTCATGACAAATTGACTATAGCTTTATGGCAACTATTGTAAAAGTAAATCAATAGCTAACTTTTAGCTCAGTGAAAAACCCAATCTATTAAGGTTCTCAATATACCTAATCATTTTGGGTACATAAGCCCTAATAAGGTTTCCCTCTGCCATTTTGCACTAAGACAATGCCTTTGAGACATCGAACCTCTCTTGTCATGCATGTCCTTGATAGAGTTTTTTAAAGTGCACGACCATGTCAAAAGCATCCATGTTCTCCTGTTGCTCCTGAATTTTAGAATTCATAATATCCAACATGAGGCAATCAATATCCATGATAATAGCTAACATTAGACAACCAACATCCAAGGTGTCATCTTGATGCCTCTTATAAGCATCCCTTTTAGCTTAAGGGGCATTTGCAGCAAGTGTGTCATAACCTAAACTCCTGATCATGACTGGCATGAATATCAATCCCTGATTATAATCACTTGCTTTTAACTTGTCTCTATTATTCATTGCTACTTGTTTTAATATTTCTCACTCTTATATACTTAAACTTAATAGGGCAAACTTATAAATGAAAAAAGAATCAGTGATATATAACATGTTTTTATAATGTACAGAGGCACTACCCAATCATTTCTCATGCCTGATTAAACTTTTATTCAATAAGTTCTTAATAAACATATACTACTAAAAGACTCCCTATTGTGGTAGTATTTACATTAGCAATGAATTCTACGAAGTTATTGCCCATCCTTACTTTTCAGAGGTGGGTTAATAGCAATTCTTGAGAATCAAAAAAATAATCTATAGAAGAGTGAGTTTAGGGCTTAGTAAGATAAATCCGTACCTAACTTATGAATTCATCAATATTTAACTAAACACATATATATCATATCTTTAGAAAACATAACTCATGCCAGAATTAACCAACACATCATAAAGACACAAGGAATCAACCTTTAAGTAATATCACAATACATTTTAATTGTCACACTACAAAGAACCATGATTTTATCATAGCCTCAGGCTATTCTCATCAATCATTATATGTTCAGATCACAACACTATATTACTTTCTAGCATTTCACAGGACCCATTCATCACATGAGTTTATTTTACATTGTCTTTCTACATTAAATCTTCCTTCAAAACTTCTCAAAATAGTTATAAATCATATTATTCACACAACTTCAGTCTATTAACAACCAAATCACATATTCAAGTCGTATTTTATCACATTCAATGTATTTGAATAGCAATTCCAATAAATAATATAATAAAGAAAAATAATGTAAACCTCCTTGTTACTCTGGTCCAGCCATAACCCATATAAACCCAGCCTTTTCCCTCCAGCACCCACCATATACCCCTCCGCCATTTGGAACATGTAGATCGAAGATCTGATTCATTATTTTCCACCATATCCCATCATTCTCATATCAAGCCTCAAAGAGCTTTTAGATATTCAATTATTCCATTCCCATAATGGATATCTCATCAATTTCATATTGACATATTTCATCATTATTCATAATATTGTGTATCATTCATTGCCATGCATAAGCTTTTCATCATATAATCACTTATAGTACTTGTAATTTTAGTAGCAATCATATCACCATATCATCACATACTTTTCAATATCTTATGCACACTATCAAACTTTATTCCATAATACCATTCATTGTAATTGTATTTCCACAATCATAGTCATTCATCACTTGTCATCTTGTGTTTCATAGGCAATTTTCAAGTATCTTAATAGCATCATTTCTCATCATTGTCATATCACGTGTTTCATTTTCTATCAACATCACAATCACATGTTTCTCATCACATTATCATGATATCATTCATTCATGTATATTTTATATCATCTTTATAAAATATATCACATATCATTGCCATTATATACCACAAGCCAATTTGTAAAGAATATTCAAACTTAGACCTCAATCATAATTATATAGGTTCCATTATTATAACAAGTATCATGATCATTTTCCTATTATCCATGTATATACCATCATGTCATTACTATCTCAAACACACATTCTCTATTACACTATCTTTATAACAATCCATATTGCTTGCATAACATTTGTGTATGAACAATTACTAGGTTAATTAGTGTTAACTTGGAAATTACTCATTCAAGACTTCTCATCTATTTTATTCAATTTAATTGTATCTCATATAAGTTTAGACCTAAAGAAATAGAATAGTTTTTAAAGAGAAAGAAGTTTGAATTGAAAATAGTGAAAAAAATTCAAGAGATACAATTAGAATCACGATCAAAATCACTGAAGAAATTAAAATAGAATCAAGGAAATTCAATTGAAAATGCAAGTCTACTCATCAATTTTTGAAAACTTTCAGGGAAGTCCAAATTTAAACACGATTCAAATCACAATCAGGATCAAAAAACAAAGTAAGAACTAAAATTTGAATTGTACAAATTTAGTTCAAAATTTAAGTCGAATCATAAGAACAAAAATACTGAATTTTTGAGAGCATGATTGCGGATTTAGTTCAAAAAGTTGTGATTCGACTCGTACAAGCAAGTTTTTGCATGAAAATAGTAGAAAAATAGGGGAAATAACTTTATGTTCAACCTTCTATTATAAATCCTTATTTCAACATGTTTTGAAAGTTTAAATGAGCTTATAACTTTGCACAACAAACCAAACAGCATCTCAACAAATCCATTCAACCTCAAATTTAGTTACACAATCACCAAAAACTTATCTCATCCATTTGCACTAACTAATCAACAAATCACAAGCAAGAACACATCATAATTCATAAGAAAGGTAAGGATTACTCACTTTAGCAGCTAGAAACAAACAAATCAAATAGATCTCACAAAGATCTTCAACATTCTTCAAGAACACAAAAGAAAATTTTATTAGCTTTTAGATTTTCCAAGGACTTTTCCTCTTCAACTAATCATTTATGAATAGGTTATGATTCCATTTAGCAAAAACAAGCTATATCTAATATATTCAAGCTCTAAAACATCATAAAATCAAATTGATTCATAGGTTAAATAGTGAAATGAATAGTGATAGCAAATTTCTAAAATTCATAACTTAACTTTGACTCCATGAATTAATAAGATTTTGATGTCAAATTGAAAAGGAAGAAAAGAAGAATTGTCAGGTCCCGTAATGGTAGGTAAAAAAAATATTGCAGAAACTAACTATGTGGAATTTAAGTGGATCTTGCCCTTTTCTCATTGGAGAATATGTATATGCCTTTGTTTTATTTTAATTCAGTAGTTAAACAACAAATATAATTGTAATTGGTAGAACTAAGTATAAAGTAATAGAAAATAACAATTGAGTAGTTAAGATAAAAATCAGTAGGCACAGAAATTTTAAAGTGGTTCAACTTGAATTGAAATCACAATTCAAGTCTACTCCAATTGATCTTTCTCAAACGAAAGACTTCTTAAATTGAAAACAAAAACCTTCAGGATTACTAGCTCCTGAATTGCTAGTTTTTATAACAACACACAAGAAATTGACAGGCTTCTTACTAACCTAGAAAAATTAGGGATAGGCTTTTCTAAACCTAAAGAAAAACACAAGATTAACAAGTTCTTGCTAACATATACAAGATTTCTAAATCCCTAGAATTCTTAAAATAAGGAAACAATAAAAGAGAAGAAGTAGGTAATACAATATCGATGTTTAAGATGGAAATCTCAAACTATCTAAGATAAACAAAATTGGTCTTGATTCAAAAATTTGAAAAACTCTTAGAGATTTGATGAAACAGAAGGAAAATCATGTTGATACTTTCTAAGACAGATTTTACACTTGAATAGATGAAGAACTATATTGAAAAAGGATGAAAAATCATTTATATAATGAAAGAAGTTAAGCTGTTGCAACTGCTGTAACCGTCTATAATAGAATAACTAACTTTTAGCTATTGCATCGATTACAGTCTATTGCTAACTAATTCATCAGTGTGATAATCAAAGTGTAGCCTGTTGTACATAGTCTTCGCATCAATTATTGCATCGAAGTATATATTTTTCTTAACTTTTGCTAAAAAAGATCTTCTTCATGCATCGATGTGACTTCGATTGCAATATGAACTTTTCACAAGTTCTTCAATGCATAAATGTGTACATCAATGTAAGTAGAAAATTTTGAAAACATAAATCAATGTATTCATCTGTGTATGTAAAAATAGTTTTTATAAAATCTTGTTTTCTTCAAATAATTTTTCTACCTCATTATTTCTTTTAAAAAGGTTTAGATCAAATATCAATTTAGTTAATTTACAAAAGATCCTATCAAAATAAAAAATAAATCCTAAAAACTAGTCTTGATTCTCTAGGATCATAATTGTATATTTTTCAAACCTGAAAACAAAATAAAATAAGTAGTGAAATATGATAATGACATATCAAATGATAATGACCAAAAAATTACTTTTCAACATCAAAATTGAGAAGTGTCAATGACTTAGATTAATAAATCTAACAATCTCCCCCTTTTTTATGTTAACAAACAATTTTAGATTGGTTTCAAAGTAAAAAAGTTTTGTCTAACACATGTTAAAACTTTTTCTTAATTGTTAAAAAATTTTCTCAAAAATTGTTAAAAGAAATTTTTCTAAAAAAAAAAGTTTTTCTCTTCTTTTTTAAGTGAGAATAATATTCCATTAAAAAGTTTGAAAGTAAAATCTAAAATTTATGGAATTTTTGAAAAGTTTAAGGGTCTTGAACTT